>JARJHM010001054.1:0-81437 GCA_033356055.1 Carex pumila | reverse complement strand
TGAGGGGTATTTCGGTCTTTTGCGAACCTCCTCAAAAGCCTATAAATAGAGGGGTGCATGTAGAGAGAAAAATCACTAATTCACTTGTATCGTTTCGTGCAGAATCGAATCGGTATTTTCTCTCTTTCTCGGTTTCTCTCCCAAATAGTGTTTCGGTTGAGAAAAGAAAGTTATACGTAGTTAACGTATAATCTTGCGGGTTGTTGTGGAGTATATTTACGGGGTTGATGAATAGTGTTTTACCGAATTTCGCGGTATTTCAGTTTTGCTTATTGATGAAACTGAGTAACCGAAAATTCGTGTTTACGGGTTTTCGTCTTTTCCCCGTGAATAGTGTTTTTGCAGAATTCCGCGGTTTACGGTATTTCTGGCAGAAGAAATTAACCGCTCTCTGGTTAGTCCTGGTGGATAACCGATAGAGGCATCAGACGTCTGATGCTCCGAGACGAGTCGATTCCTTCCGTGATGTAGCTCTACACGCTCGGTCTGCATTCCAACTGTGATTTGGAAACAAGGTATAAATATGTTATATTAATCTATTTAATTGGTAAGTAGATTAAAGTTTTAGAAATCAATCATGGAGTAGATCTGTAAAAGGATTAAATTGGGTTTTGATGCCAAAGGAATACTGAAGGTGGACCGCCTTGGAAAGTTTCCTGACATACCCCGTTTAATCCTGAGCTTAAGTTAGATGTAAAAATTTTGTTTTACTCTTTCCGCACCTTAAGCAAATAAATGGGTTTGAACCGTCAAAACCCCAACATACTTAATCAATGGGTTTGAACCGTCAAAACCCAACATAAATTTGATATCCCCCTTTGTGACACAATAAATATTAATACAACCATCACATAAATTTAAAATATTAATACAAACACAACAAAATACAATGTTATATTTCGATTTTGCATGGCTCAATGCTGAATTTTGCACATTTTTGCATTTTTTCGGTGGTATGGCTCAGACATGGCACCTCCAGTATAGCAATTGGGCTCTCCAGTACGAATGAAACAGACGTACCACTCATCTTAGTTGCATTGAGACGCATCCGTATTTTGTTTTGAATCATCTCGTAACAATCTAAAACTCTCCTGCATTGATTGAAATTTAAGCTGTAATTAGAACTCACATCCTAGATCAACATACACAACCAGTGCAAGGCTGGTACAACCTCTAAATGGTACATATTTCTACCAGAGTAGTGCGGTACACTATCGGTACTAATGCTGATCCAAGAAACAAACATTATCATGACAAAAACAAGTAGGGATTAATATACGGTACCTATACAATACATATGGACACACCTGGACTGGTACATTGCATATTAGTAATGTTTTCAAAAGAAAATCAAATTTACCTTCTCTAGATAAACACAAGTTGCCAATGCTTTTTCTATTTCAATGGATTGGAATTCTTCTAACACTGTAAAGTACAGCTGTGGCAGCTATCTCTGATGGCTTGAACTCCAGAAAATAAACTCCTAAAATTGAATTCTCTTAAGTTTTGACCCAAAACCTCTTCATAATTTTTTTTTTGTATTCATAAATGGTATTCGCACGAGCTCATGTGTTTTTCCTGTTAAGCATCTAATTTATAATTGTTCATTGTAATGCTTAAATTAGCATGTTGCCTCGATAATACAACCAAAACTGATTCCAATAGCAAGCAGTATTAACTACATAAAAATTTACCATTAGTATGAATCTGTACGGGGCTCTACACTAGTTCAAGATCCTATATAACTTAATGAATGTTAAAATTAAAAAATAATACCTCTAATCATGGTCAAGATGAGATCAGCTGATTGTAAAATCAGAAACTTCTTGGGGCCATTTCCGCCGCTGAACTTGTGGAGAAAATAATCCATGAAAGAGAAAGGTGTCACTGCTTGCATTCTAACTTAGTAGGGCCTATAATTATTTTGCAAGCCCTTAATTTGCACCTGGTTATTGCTTGTCATTTTCCTACACCTTGTCGGAATCTGAGTTACTACCATTGTATCCTACTCAAGCATATGAAAAAAAAGGCTTCAAACTATAGGCCCTACTAAGTATAATTGTCTTTTTTTCTCTTTAAAAAATACTCTTTAAAATAATATTTTCTTCAATTCAAATTGCATTTTAAAATTATATTGCTAAACTTTTCTTCATTTTGAAGCTATCTTCATGACATTCCCATTAGAAATGACTTATTCTACAATTGTTTTCATCCTATCAATTCATCTTTCCTCGAACAATTCTTCCAAAAAAACTCTTATGCAGAAATACCCTGCTAAATTTGATACTTGTACAAATGCAACTAAAAATGTTCCCCTTGTTTCATATCCAACTTATATATCAGATTCCTCAAATGATATAATCAGTGTATATAAAAATTTTTTTTGGAAAAATAACTCATTTAGGATTAGGAAACTGGTATACACCTTTTATGGTACATCTGTTAGGCATAATTGAGGGGAAGGGGGCAATTTGTTTTATTTTTGTCCAATTCAGAACAGAAACCAGTTACAGTGGTCCCAAACATGTCCATTTTATGCTAAAAATTATAATTCTGGCAAGATGGAAACACGGACATTTAAAGTGCTAATATGAAAGTTAATTGAGACTATTTGTGGAAAATGTTGAACGTGTCAACTAGCACACTAATTATTCAATTAATGTTATTATAAATAATATATGACAGAAGGTAGCTTTTTTTAAAGCCTTGCACCTGCACGAGTGAAGTTAGACTTTTTTTATTACTAACTTCAATTTCTTCAATTTCTTCAATTTCTTTTTGGTTCAGGCATTTTGTCGAACACTTTAAAGGCATGCATCCCTATTATAGTGTTGTCAGTATACATACAAAAAGAAAAGATTGTGCTCATTTTAACCTAGATTCATTAATCGAGAGTTCAAATCAAGTATTATGCTGTCTCAGACTCCATCTTTTACTCATTTTTTGACCGGCCAACAACACAAAAGAATTTGTACCTTAATAATACACCTAAAAATTGAAGAATTGTAAAGGAGAGAGAGACACCAGGAAAGCCTAGGATGTGTCATGAGAGGTCCGCAAGTGTCGGCGGTGGTCGCGTGAAGGGGAGACACCGGATCTAATTTGGGTTCGGCTAGTGAGAAAGAGATAGGGAGACAGCAGCGAGAAAGGGCAATAGTGTTTGGATTTGGAGCAGGGAATCCAATTAGGAGGGAATGAAAAATCTCAGGCGGGAAGATGGTTTGGCGGCAGTCAAAAGAGGTGGAGGGAAGATGTCAAAAAAATTGAGGGAAATGAAAATTTGGTAACTTTTGCCTCCACGAAATCTGGTTTGGTTTTGAAAAAAAAAACACCCAAGTCCCAAGTTCTAGAGAAGAACTCTCTCTGTATCACATTATGCACTTACCCACAATTTCATGTCACCTGAGGTATCATAATTTCTCCATTTTAGATTGGAGACGTCTGATCAGTTTTGGCACGAATATGAAGGGATCTGCCTTTTCAACTAGGGCAGATTTAAATAGAAATATTAAGATACCTCGGAGAATATAGATTCCCCTCCACAACCTCTAAAATAGACACCTCCTTTGAAATCAAGACCATTCAACCCCCATCATACGGCTATAATTTACAAATCTACAATTTAAATAATAATTGTACATCAATTAATATGAAAAAAATTCAAAATAAATATTTCCTACTTTTTTACATCTTATATGGCCAAATAATACTTATGAATGTCAATTTTATATAATTTCATCATTGTTTGCCTCTTAAAATTGAGCTAATAATTTTGAACCGTTCAATTTTACGTTATCAATCAACGGTTGATTTGTAATGAAATGAATCCAAATGTGTTTTAAAATGATCAAGAGAACACTCTGAATATAAAGAACACAAAATTTCTCTAGTTTGGTTATGTCTAAACTTCGATCTAACGTGAAGTGTTTATAGCCATTTGATGATGCAATATTCCGTCAACTCGATGGATAGGTAAATAAAAATAAAATTTCATCAAACTTCGCTATAATAAAATAAATACAATACTCTTTAATTTCAACGGTTCTAATCAACCAACAAACGATATATTCCCGCATGTCTTCGTTAACTTACAAAACAAGAGTTTTTGTATCATGTTCATGCATGTAAGATATAAGTCATAAACTCTAATTTTGTGAGTCGGTGAAGACGTACATAAGTAGGTCGTTTGTTGGTCGATCGAAACCGTTTAAATTAAAGATCTTTATAGTTACTTCTTGCGACAAAAGTTTGATTAAAAAATATTTTTATTTACCCATCCATTGAGTCAACGGGATATTAAAACATCGAAGGGTTATAAACACTTCACGTTGGATCGAAGCTCAGACACAATCAAACTTAAGATATTTTGTGATAGTTACGTTCAATGTTTTATCTAGATTATTTCAAAACTAATTTAAAATCATTTCACTGCAAATCGATCATCAATTGCTTGTGCGAAAATGAGCGGTTTGCAAATGTTTAGAAATACCAAAAGGGTAAATAATAATAAAATTCTTCAAAATTGACAATTATAAATATGATTTGACCACACAAGCTGTAAAAACAAATTTAATATTTTTTATATTATTTGTTGTATAAATTAAACTTACATATACACAAATTCAACATAATAAAACTAATTTTAGATGTCAAAATTTTCACTTTTATCTTAAATTTTTGTGAAAGATATTTTTGTTAAATAAAATTCAATCTAATTAAACGATTTATTTTGCTAAATTTTTATTTTCCCTTAAAATTATTATCAAAATGTAGATTCACTTCAATATTTATGGAAAATATTTACTAAATTTGAATGGACAAACAATTATAAAATTATTTAAAAGTTACGAGTATGATTTGTTCATGGAAACTACAAAATTAATTTTTAAAAAATTATTTTGACTTTCAAAAATTTTCACTTCTCTCCAAAATTTTCAAATTTTTTTATTAAATTAAAATACATAAGAAAACAAAACAAAACAACTAAGAAAAAAAAATGAGAAATGAAACAACAGGAAACAAAAAAAAAATAATTGCTCCCCTCCTAATGTTTTTCATGTTCCCTCCAAATTTTTTCATTTCCCTCCCACTTTGACCCCTCAAATAATTTGGATCCTATAAAGTAACTCAAATTGTGAGTTTAGATCTCAATGTTCAATTTTCTATGGCACGATATTGAAGGGATCTGTGCATTCCACCTCAAGACCAGATTCTGATCGGACACTCTGGATTTAAACTCAAAACTTGAGTTACTTTAGAGGATCTGAATCTAGAAAAAAACAACCCTAAAACTTATCCCCCCTTCCTTTCACTCTTCGCCCCCCCCCCCCCCCCCTCTCTCACAAGAAAAACCCTAGGCGCGCCTCTCTCTCTCTCTCTCGAGATCGAGCGCTGCCCTCTCAAAACAAAAAAAAGACCAGCCGCTAGGAGAGAAGGACGCCTTTCCTCTCTAAACTCGATCAACTCGATCTACAGACCGTTCTTAGACCTTTCGCTCTTAGGCGCAAGAACCCGGCTTCTAGCTCTTTTCACTGCGCGATTCATGATCTCGAGTAAGGTTAGATCGAACATCCAGTCGAGTTTGATGCGATTCATAATTGGAATGTATATTCTTCTCACTTTGTATGTCATCTATGAGTTATATATTTGGGTTATAATTGAGGTAACATAGTAGATATTTTTAACAGAATTTAACAAGAATCCATGTTTATTGTATGTCGCAAATCATAGGAAAAAGTGAACAACATGATGGCTGATGACGGCAATTCCAGCATGGACGAGAGCACTATGTTCTTCTCAGCTCTTGGCGGGTCAAGCCGTGGTAGAGTAAAAGGATTTGGATGCATGCTTGATGATAAGGTGCAAAAGGAGAAAACCAGAAATAGGCTTAACCACGAACCATATAGTGCTTCGGGCTTGACAAATGCTGGAGAGGAGACAAACTTGTCTCGCGCTGAATTACAAGGGCTCTTGGCTGAAAGTAATCGTCGTCAGGCCGAGGAAAGGATTGAGCGGAAAAATGAACTAGCACAATATGATTTCTACATCAAAAAATTATTCACCATGATGGGGTCACATATGCCCACTGAAGAGGTAATTAATACAAACTTTAAGGCTAATTTAGGGTTTTAAAGTTGATTGACTTATTGATAGATTCTAAAATGACAATTTGGTTAGAAGTTGCTACTTAAATTCATCATATCATCGATCTGATACCTGTGTTGTGAAGAAAATTAAGGGCTGACCTCGTGATTGACGTAGTTTCACAACAATTACATTTTTATTATTCTTTTGACTAACATACAATTTTATACACAGTTTATTGTAAGTGAATATTGTGTTGAAAATTGCATTCAACATTTAACTTCCCTTTGTTACGTACTGAGATATGGTGGCATAGTGGAATACTATACTAAACAAAAATTTTGTGCATTGTTTAACTTAGGCTCAACTACATGCTACTGTAACTCAGCAAACCATGACTGGGAATTTAACTGCTTTTCAGGTTACACTTGTTACTTAAGAATTTACAAATCAGACCCTACGATTTTCATGACCAAATTATAACACATTTACTTGCATTTTCAATGCTTAGGGTCTCGGTTCCAGCTTTCTACCATCTCATGAAGGAGCTTCACACATTCAGCCGGGGACCTTACAGGTAAAGAGCTCTACAAGGGTACATTTATTTTTCTTGTAGAAACAAGCATCTAATTGAGGTTTCCTCTTTCTATTGTTATTAATGTCACTGGGTAAAAGCAATAAAAGGTGAATTATAACCATTCAGCCATAGGTCTTACATGTTGGTAGCATAAAATTATTGTTATTAATGTCACTGTACCAAAACCTACCAATAACTATTATAAAATTAGACAAGGCATGCCTCAAATGTATTCGATATTAGACAGGGCATGCAAAATTTATTTTCATATACAATAACATATTTTCTTGTGTTTATATACTTAGGGTATGCCATGTCTTACACCACCAAATCAGGGAGGGCCTTTCACAACACTATTAAATCAAGCTCGAAACGATGAACATGCCACAGATGGAGCCGGGATGGAACAATGGTTCGGTCATGAGCCCAACTTCAATGTGAACCGGCCCTATTAGTGTGGAAAAGTGCGCCTTTTAGGATTTAATAGGTATCTTCTTACAAATGATCAGCATGGTGCAACTTATTTTGTAACTTTTTAAGTTATTGTTACTTTTAGTTACAAAATAAGTTGCATTTAGTTAACAGTGGGTGGTATATTTTGGTATATATTCACAAGTGCAATATAGGCTTGTTTTTGTAATGTGTTTTACACATATTTTGGTACAATGTATGATGAATATCACAAGTTCAATTATATGCTTTCTATGTATATGTGTTTGTATTTGTGTTTGTAATTATTTGCTTAAATGGGAATTGGGGATATATAATAGTACCAGGTTGGTACAGGGTTGATTGCAGCATGGGGGTGAACTTTTACAGTACCGGTAAAAGATACATTTCCATGAGCATTCCCATGGAATAACGAAAAACAACTTGGAAATCCTCTGGTGGGACCTAGGTTCGTACCCTTGGAAATACTCCAGTGGGCCCACCTTAATCACCCTTGGAAATACTCAGTCGGCCCCACCTTAACCATCCTTGGAAATACTCTGTGGGTCCCAGGCTCGACACCCTTGGAAATAATCAAGTGGGCCCCACCTTGACTATCCTTGAAAATACTCAGTGGGTCCCAGGTTCGACGCCGTTGGAAATAATCAAGTGGGCCCCGCATGATGCTCTTGGAAATAATGCTTACATGGGCTGGGTGTCAAACTATTTCCAAGCGTCATTTTTCCAATGGGATTCGGTTGGAAAAAGTCAGATAAAACTATTTCCAAGAGTAGCCCTTGGAAATGAACAATTTTTGGGCTATTTCCAAGGAAGCTTGTTGCGACGGTAGTTTTTCCAACGCTAACCATTGGAAATGAACTTTTTGGGCTTTTTCCAACCGAATCCCGTTGGTATAAGCCCTTTTTGGACCCTTGGAAAAAGTCAGAAATCTAGTAGTGTCAGATCTCGAGTAAGGTTAGATCGAACATCCAGTCGAGTTTGATGCGAGCCAACTTATTTTGTCCAAATCATGTAGTAAGGCGTTAATTAATTTGGAAATTACCAGTTTTACATTTTTTGGTTTAATTTTGGTAGCCCTAAAATTTTCACTTTTTGGTAATTGAAGGACAAGTTCTGTAAATTTAGTGTTTTGGCTAAACAAGGACAAGTATATTATGTGAAAGCTAACTTATAAACACTCGTGCGAGGCTGGAGGCGGCTCAGGTGGGGCGATCGCTGGTCTGGTGCGGACATGTAGTGTGTGCGAGAACAATCACCAGTAAGGGTCGGTTAGTTGTTGGAGTTTGGTAAGTTATTAATCCTTTTTAAAGATAAAATTTAGAGCACAAATTTTGTATTGCTTGAGCTACAAGGTCTGTATATTCTGATTTTAAGGTAAACCAAATTGCCATAATTTGTTCTTAGTTTGTGCAGGAGAGTTTGCACTGCTCTTATTTAACATAAGATCTGATTTCTTTTTGCATTTATGTTCTAGTCTTAGTTATGAAGTTTATTTGCAGATCATGAGTGGCTTTTAATCTAGTGGTACTTTGGGTTGTGTTGTGAAATCTGTCTAATTTGCTCGTTAGGGTTGCTGGTTTATTTTTGTTCTTTGCTATTTTTTTTTTCAAAACTATGTTAGGGTTGCTGGTTTTATGATTACTGGTAAATGGGAAGTTGGCTTATCCTTGATTGATGCATATTCTAAAGAAATTTAAAGTACTAAAAAAGAGCAACTTGCTATTTTTTTTTTCAAATTGCCTATTGAAACATACAATGACTTTGTCGAAAACTTACATATACAGGAAGGGTGGCCAAGGATCCCTGGTAAATTTTCATAAAAGCGTATGAGAAATCAGAACTTCAAGAAATTTAAAGAACAGCTCACATCTAGCAGCAGGTGCACCTTATAAACCTGTTTTGTATTTTTCAAATGATTTATTTCAAAGGCTATAATTTAATGGTGTACTGTTTCATTTGCATTGATAGGAAAATTTAGTTATTAGTTATTACTTTTTTGTACTAAAAGTTTTGTTTCTAATTTTAAATTGAAATTTTTTTCTTGGATCAAATAAAGTAATGAAAGTAGCACTTGGTCGATCCCTGGCTGATGAGTCTAGACTATACATAAGCTCTCTAAGGTTAATAATCATATATATCTTATTTAGATAGTGGATGTTACAGTAAAAACCGTATTATTTATGTTCTACTATATTTGATTGTGTTTTCACTGTATTATTTAAGAGTTTCAGTGCAAAATTAACCGAAGAGCAGGCGTCACTATTGACTGGTATGTATTTATACACACATGCTCATACTCTCTTAAATTGCAATTTGTTTCAGTTGGCTTCCATGAGCAAATTACCTTGATATTGGGTAATTTCTTTATGTACTGTTTTTTAGAAAACATGAAATGACTTGATAATTTGAATAATATTTTAGTTATAGTCTTGCCTTGAAAACATGAAAAGTTTAGTTATAGTCTGCCTTGAAAACCTTATAGGACTTGTAAGTTGTAAACATATTTTAGTTTCTTATGGTTAAATATATGATAATTTTTTAATGTAATTTTTTTTTCCTTGTGCAAATTACAGGATCGCTTCAAAGGATCTATTTATTTTTCTTCTCGATAATTGTTTATCATTCTGCCTAGAGAAAACTTGTAACAAGACCAAGTCAATGTTGCATATGATGATTGATGCTAATTACAAATTTTAGAATTATGCAACTAATTTGTTGACTGTAAATTATTGTAAATTTTTGTTAATGGGTCATGGTTATATTTTTTGTACTGTTGTTGTATTGCTTTTTGGTATTTTAGTAAAATGTATGATAATACACTTTGTTGATTAATGCTTATTACATGTTATCTCTATATTTCAATCTGTTCTTGTAAATCTGGTTCAATGGAAATGTAACCACTTATTGGGTTAGTATTGGGTTGGTACCAAATTGGTACAACGTGAGAGGATAATAGGATTGGAGCATGCAAAAAGTATCAAAGATATTATTGCCAATAGTCAGGTAGGACCACATTCATTACCCTTGCAAATAGTTAGGTGGGGCCTACGTTCGTTACCCTTGCTAATAATCAAGTGGGACCCACATGGGACATCTTTGCAAATAATACGTGGAACCCACAAATGATATCCTTGGCTCCTTGCTAATACTCTGTGGGGCCTACACTACTTATCCTTGCTTATACTCAATGGGACCCACAAAACATAACCTTGCTAATACTCAGTTAGGTGCCAAAAATCAATGTATTAGCAAGCGCCCCGCTTGCAGATACCCTGGACAATAATATTAGCAAGCGTAACCCTTGCAACAAATCAGAATCCAAGTATTAGCAAGGAGGCTTTAACCAACGGTAATTATTGCAAGCGCCACGCTTGCTAATGGCCTTTTTCGGGCTTGTAGCAAGGGCACGCCGTTGCTACAATTAAAATCCTACCGTTGCTAATATTGGGGATTCTAGTAGTGGTGGTTATTGTAGCTTCGATTAGCCCAAACTGTTGTATCTGTTGTTTTCAATCTGACTTGCAAGTTGTGTGATTTGATCTGACCGCTCTCTGATTCTAGATTCAAATGGAGATTGATCCAAATTTTAGGTGCTCAAAGAATATGCAAAATAACTTAACATCTATATTGCTCAGTTACCTTCACTCCAACTAAATGCACTTTTCAGGAACTGGGGATGAATAAGTTGATTGGTACTACATATAAGGACAATGGTTTGTATTGCATGGAGAGCTCACCTCAGCGAGTGACATACTTGAGTACTAGGAGTGCTAAGGAGGTTCATTATCAGTTGGGGCATCAATCTCTCCAGGTTTTGAAGAAGATACGTCATGAATTTCAATCTATTTCAGAATTAATTTGTGAGTCCTGTATCCAGGGAAAGCATGTCCGTGCTTTCCACCCACCTAGAGTCATTAGTCGGTCCAACAGTATTTTTGCATTAGTGCATTCTGATGTATGGAGGTCCTTGTCCAGTTAAATCTATATCAGATTCTCAATATTTTGTTACTTTTGTGGATTATTTCTCTCGTGCTACTTGGATCTTTATTATTAAATCTAGACAAGAAATCTTTGCAAAATTTTCAGGCTTTTGTTCTTTTGTGAAAACTTAGTTTAAAACTACTGTTAAAACTCTTCACAGTAACAATGCAAAAGAATATTTTACAAAAGAATTTGTGCAATATACGACTGATAATGGTATCATTCATGAATCATCATGTGCTTATACACCTCAACAAAATGGAATAGCCGAACGAAAGAATAGATACATTCTTGAGGTAGCTTGTACTATGATGATTCATGGACATGTTCCTCATCACTTTTGGGCAGATGTGATTTTGATTGCATGTTACCTGATAAATCGCATGCCATCTTCTGCACTTGATGGTGCAATACCATACAATGTCATGTACCCGTCTGCACCTTTATTTTATGTCCCACCTAAGATTTTTGGTTGTCTGTTATGTGTATGATACTTGACCAGGCAGTACAAAACTTGATCTCAAATCACTATGATGCATCTTTTTAGGCTATTCTGGGACTCAAGAAGGTTACCGATGTTATAATTCTACTCTTAGGCATTATTTTATATCATCTGATGTTACTTTTCTAGAGTCTATACCCTACTACTTAGATTCTGAGTCTAGTACTTCTCCCATTCCTGCACCAGTCCTATCTATTCTGAAATATTCTGATATTTTGACCAGTTCTTCTTCAACTCCTGATAATGATGGGTCACCGACACCTCCTGCGCCTGCTATTACTCAGACAGTGATCTAATTAATGAGAAAAAAAGACTTGAACTAAAATATCAAATCTCTTAAGAATGTCTATTAATATAGAATTCTCTTATATTTGATTCCTTACCACCGAGTACACTTACAAATAACCAATAAAGTGGAATGAATAATAAGAGAATTGATTTCTAGCTCAGATCAAAAATGAAAGTAATATTATTGTCAAAAACAGACAAGGTAAGATTTCAATTTCTTCATAATATAACGGGTTTCGATAAAATAGTCTAAATTGTTATAATTAGATATATGTTATCTTTTTAATGGAAACTGCTATCTAATTAGATCTCCTAACAACAATTATGTCACTACATGATTCTAAAATAGTCTACATTGCATGTTATAATTAGATCTCTTTTATACATATTTTCAGGAGCTCAGCTAATATGATGTTATAAGTACTTCGGTCGAAATACTTATGGGTTAAATTTCATATTTTTTATATTCAAAACATTTTTGAGACTCCAAATCTTTCTTTGCCTACTTTGAAACTACACCTCAAAGTACTAATGAATACTTCTTTACGAGCTATCATATGATCAGATTTCTCAGGTTGCTTTTCCTTGTCAAATATGAGCAAGACCAAATCCTTCTAGAGCCGCCCACCCAAACTTACTTTTCTCCGTCCTATAAGGGCTTGTTGTGTAACAAGTGTGTAAGGTCCAGTAGAACGTCCATGGATAAACTTTATGATTTCATTTTAGGATATAGTACTTTCGGTTGTTCAAAAAGATCTCCTGTTCTTCCATCAAATATTCTGAAGTTAAAGTTAAGTAGTTCAGTAAATTGGTTATATATTAAACTTATAAAATATTAATTTTTACTATTTTTAATGATTTTAGAAAGTTGATATTTGTTGACATACCAACAATGCATTGGTATATATAGCACAAATCTTAACTTTTTGACCATTTTACTTGATACTAAATGAATTAAAAAAATTATATGTAAATGGCACTACTACAAAAACGGGATTTACTAACATCCATTTTCTAACGGTTTAGACCGATCTTGGTCTGCAACCAATAAACTAAAGGAATTGTGTCAAGCTAGTAAATAAATTGAAACATTCGTCTATCAGTTGAGCTTTCCAAAAAGTTTGTAAAATTTATTTTATTTTTAAAACAAGATCCAATCAGACCCAGCGAGCCAACTCGTTAGCTCGCGAGCTAGCTCAAGCTGACTTGTCACGAGTTTAAGCTAAGGTTTTAGCTCCCTCAGCTATAACTCAATCCATAATTAACGAGCTAAGATAGGGCCTAGCTTGGACCGAGCTAGCTGGTTGACACACCTAGTAAAGGATGTTCAAATGCACATATTTTGAAATTTTACAGAATTTTTAGACAAGCTGATTAGATGGAATAACTAGATTAATCTCAATCTGAAAATAAAATGAACAAGTCAAACCCTGCGGTTAACTATTGATAAAAATTTAATTTTAATGGTAATAAAAGTTCACACTTCTATGCACATATATCCCTTTTATATAGTGTTCTAAATAACGCGCTATAGCGCCGCTATAGCGTTTTTCTCCTATAAAAGCTATGGCGCTATGCCCAAATAGCGCCGCTATAGCATGCTATTTCGCGCTATAGCGCCGCTATTTGAGTACAGCATAATTTTTTTAACCCAGCCGCTATAATGCGATAAACGCTATTTAAATCATTGCTTTTACATAACATACAACATTTGTATTGCATCAAACAGGCATAAAAATATAGTTAGGAAGAATCAGCAAAAAGAAAACTAATTAACAAAAGAAAAGAAATAAAAAATTGAAACTAGTTACTGAGAAAAGAAAACTAATTAATAAAAACAAAACAAAAATTAACTCTCAGGCAGTTAATCCAATTTATCAGTTATTCCAGTCTTCCTATCCAAAATTTTACCTGATCAACAAAAACAAATTGCAATTGAAATTACTAGGTACTGGAGCTAAAGTTGCATTATAACACAATTGAAATTTGCGTTGAGGTAGTGAAATTATTGTGCTATATGTTTGTGAGAATTACTATAATACATAACAGAAATATAGGTAGACTTTTGGCAAATGGTATCAGATCTGTACCAGTTTCGAAAGTTGTTTCAGTAAATTAAAACAAGTAGAGATACATATAATTTATCTTTTGTAATTTAGACTACTTATTGCTATCAAAGAAGCTTGGTAACTGCTTTTATGTGTAATCCTACAAAATCTCAAAATATCATAACCCTGTAATTTTTTTTTTTAAATAAGGCATTAGCCCGTTCCATTTATTTGAAACTGGTAACTTACACAGACCCCATCGAATAAAAGCAAAGAGCTCACTCAATCCATGATGTCTGACAGCATCCCTGATAGTCTGATACATACCAAAATGCACTAAAATAGTCTAAGAAGGTATCACAAAAATTCAAACACAGCAAGGTGCACGCAGGCACACTAAAAGTATACAAAGGAAGGATATCACACACTCTATAACAGCCAAAAAGTCTCAAGAGACTGATAACAAAATGAGTGTGATACAAGGAGAGGATAAAAAGTTCAGTCTTTATTGATTCCACCAGTGACCCATTCCAACATCAGGTCATCGGTCGAATCCACCACCTGAAGAGGTATCTCATCAAGATCTTTGGGAATTCATGCTTGCTCTGCATCATGTATGTCATCCTTGATTGTGCCTGACCAATAAGTGATAAGAGACAAGATTTGTAAGATAATGGTGCAAGCAGAATATATTCTAACATTATTAAAGAACATATTATTTCGGTGTTTCCAAATACTCCAAATAACTACAGAAACAACAATTAGAAATGTCATTCTATTATTGTGGGAAAGAGTGTAAGCAAATTGGATTACATCAGCTATGGATGACCAAGTTTGGTATCTATGTCGACAATCTCCCATCCACAACCACATCCTGGTTAGCATTGAAACATCTAAAAAATAAGTGGCTAGAGTTTTCATCATAACTACAAAATTAACAGGTAATAGATCGTCATTACATCCTTTGTTTTGTAGGTTTTTCTTTGTCAATATTTTGTTTTTAGTAACTAGCCACATAAAGGCTTGGATTTGAGGAGGAATTGGCAAAGACCACCAAATCAAAGGATAAGTAGGTTTAATTCCTGGAAAATTTAGAAAGGACTACATGGACCTAACTGTAAAAAGTCCATTAGCATCCCAACACCAAGACACATTTTGTCTAACTCATGTGTAAAAGATATATTGCTAATAATGTTCAATAGGGGTGTTCATCGGTTCAAAAAATAGGGGTGTTCATACAAATAGGAGTGTTCAGTTCGGTTCAATTCGGTTAACCGAAGTTATAATTCGGTTCCAAAAAATAGAACTAAACTGAACCGATTTAACATTGAAACCGAACCGAATCATTAAACCAAAAAACCGAATCGTTTAGACCAAACTAATTTGGTTCGGTTCAAAACTGAATAAACTGGACCCAATGAACACCCCTACATACAAAGACACAAACATTTTTCAAAACAACCTGATGGCTTGGTCATTCCGACGATGGTCGATCGTCGACAAGGATCATTCAACTCTTGAGATCAGGGCGATAATCCCATCAACAGCTAGGACAGTTGTGGTCAGAAAATCGCGAACGGAGAGGAGAGATTAGGAAATGTGGGTTATGATTAAGGCCAACGTCAAGATTGGCAATGTGTGCACGGATCTTGATGAGATTTGAGTTTTAACAGTATTGATGAAAGAGTATATTTGTCTCTTTTTTATTTTTAAAATAATTAAATGAAATGTAAAATAGATAAAGGGATAGAAAAAAAAAAACTAAGTTTTGATGAAGATATTGGATATTTTGTTATTATTATGGGGAAATGGGCTATTTTGAAAATTTTGATGGGTACACGGGAAACTTTCCCAAATTTTAAAGTGCGGTGTAATTTGATTATTGTTTTCAATATTAAGAATCTTTTTATAATTTATTCTGAAAACTTTTAAGATGGATCAATTTTTATAATGTCTTAAATCTTAATTATGTATTTATTTTTATTTTTTTTGGGAAAAATAGAAATTAAAACATTTTTTTAATTCGGTGCTCACTTCTGACTCTATCTTTATAAACTCCCAATTATGCATTTAACAGTGACGGCCCACTCAAGTAATCTTTTATTTTTATTTGTTTTTGTACTTTTCTGTACGCATTATTAAAATTAAAAAAAATATCACATTATTAAAACCCACGGTTTGTTGATCCGTCAAAATCATTTTTTTTTCCTATTTCGCACGACATATTACCTCCCAAAATCACTAAATTTCAATAGAATGTAGTTTTAGAACACGTATCCTCTGCATTAACTAAAAGAAATCTTTTGAGTTAATATATTTTGACCGTTTGATTTTAAGCAGAATTAATCTAACTTTCTAATTTTAACACATAAATTCTTTAATATTAGTACAGATCTAACTCACACGAATTTTAAAACAAATTAGATGGTCCAGATGCATTAACTCAAAAGATTCCCTTTTGAGTTAATGCAGAGGATACAAATTTGTAGTTTTATCTATCTTCATTGATGTCAAGTTTGTCTGAAATTTCTAAAAAAAGAACGTCCATACATTTCAAACACGGAACCAGATCACCTAAGAATGCAGGAAATTTCTACTCCTAGAACCATTATCGAATGAGATCGGAATTACATTTAACATTTAACATTTAAATATTTGATCTTGAAATCACTTCGGACCCACCCGACAGTAACTCTATTGGCAGGAATTTCCCCTACCCCCAGGTGCAGACGTTTACGCAACATAAAATTTGGTGTCCATAATCATTGAGATTAGTGTATTAATGGTCAGGCGGGTACGGGTACCCTGGGTATACCCGGGGCGGGTACGGGTACGTCTCGGGTGCGGGTAGGACGAGTAGGACGGGTAGAAGGGTAAGGATATGTCGAGTATATTTTTCAAAAACCATACCCTACCCGTCCTATACCTGTACCCGTATACCCTTGACGGGTGGGGAGGGTATGGGTATGGGAGTTTTTTTTTTTGGTTTTTTTGTTTCTACTTTTTTGTTGATTTTTTTTAACAGTGTCGTATTAATGTACGTGTTTATAATTCGACTTTTAAAATATGAATAATTCAATATCAAATAGTGTGTATATATATACATAAAATTATCAAGTCACATCTTTATAATTTCTAAATAATTAAAATTTGTAACTTATATATATATATATATATATATATATATATTATTCTTGCCAAAATTTGTATGTTTAGTCAGCTAAGTATAAATGTATTTATTTATTTCTTTACACAAGTCATTTTATTTTATTTTTAAATTCTCGTTCTAATTATATAGTTTCATAATTTATTTATATCTCAAAAATTTTAAAACAATGAAAGTTACCATCCTCCTTTATTTTGGGCTTGGGACCGATTATATAAAATAACATAGGTGGAGTTCTAATTTTTTTTGTTAGTAATTATTCTTTAAAATGAATAATTTAAAAACTAACTGGAATATTTAGAAATTTATAATTTAAAAAATAACGATAAAGACTAAAAGAGGTTAGAAATTTATACCGACACTACCTATCTAGAAGTTCTAATTCCTATACCATTCTTCGCTCTCTTTGATAAGCCAAAATTGTATCTATTTAAACCTAGAGTTAGGTATGTAAATTAAGTCAAGTTTTGGTTGAATTAGTTTAAATTAGGTTTAATTAGGTTAGAAATATCCAAAAGTTCAAGTTACTGCCCTAGTTATGTTTGTTTTACAGGTAATCAAGTGTTTGGACCTTAACGAAGCAAAACGGGTGAGTTAGCACGAAGAAATGAGCTTCTGCCAACATTTATTGCGGCCCGAAATGGAGTTATTGCGGCCCGCAACCAAACAAGTCAGAGCCTCTTCATTACAGCACAGTTATTGCGGCCCGCAACGCACTGTAGCAGTCAGCCAAAAATAGAGTCTGAACTTAAAACGGCCATAACTTTTGACTCGTAACTCCGATTTAGGCTTGTGACCACTTTTTGGAAAGCTAACGAGAAGATCTACAACCTGAGAATATAAAAGGAATGTATTGCGACCCGCAAGAACTTTTATTGCGGCCCGCAAGGACCTCTTCAGAATTTTTCTGCGCAGTCTGTTAACTGCTACAGTACATTGCGGCCCGCAATGAGTGTATTGCGGCCCGCAATTAGGTCGGTTCAGAGTCCGAATTTGCTATTTTTGGTTGGTTATTTCTAGGTTTTAGAGGGGGCTATAAATAGGGACCTGTAGAACAGATTGAGGACGTTTTTAGGCAGAATTTCTAGGGTTTCAACAAGGAAGAGCAAGGAAAAGCTAGAAGAGAGAAGAAGGAAGAAGAGATCATTGATCAATCGGTTTTATTATTTTCTTTCCTTTGGAACTCTTTTATTCTTTTGATTTGTGCTTTAGCCATGACTGGCTAAAGGCTTTTCTAGGGTTGATTAGGGTTGTACTTGAAACTTTTGTTATGATTTAGTTGGTTTTATTTTATATATTCTTGTTCTTTGTTGTGATCTATTCTTTATTTTAATTGATTGTGAGGACTTAATCGAAATCACATGAAACCCTAGGATTTGGTATTTGCAATTGAGAAATTGAATATTAGGTCCAGACCATAAGGAATAGGGTATTTGATAGGCTAAGTACCGAGAGGTGACGCTTGTCTTATACGGGCTTTACCCAATTGTTTAGATAAATTGTGCCAAGTACCGAGAGGTGAAAGATAATTTTCTAGATTAATTGGGACAGTAAGAACTTAATGACTTTAGATTAGGGTAGCCAAGTACCGAGAGGTGACATTTATTCTAATTTAAAGATGGTATTAATATAGAGATATCCCTTTGTACCTACAACACCCAACTGTGCCTTCATAATTAAAAGAACAAATTTAACAAACCAATTAGTCGTAACACTAGTGGATAGGAACCCTAAGAAACCCTAATTTCTCATTCTTGTTAAAAACCTAATTTTGCTTTAAAGACTTTAGTTTAATTCATTTTAATCGAAACCAAACCACTTGAACAAACACAAAACCTTTTTACTTTCTTTTACTAAATTAAATTGTTAGGTTAGAGTTAATATTCCGACTTGTCCCTGTGGAGACGATTCCTAAGTACTACTTGACAAGGTTGTACACTTGCAACCGAATTGAGTATCAACTAGGATTTATTACTTGTGTTGTAATAATTCACATCACTCTTCCGCACCGTCTGAATCCGAATTAGCCTGGTGCCGCGCCTCGGTACCGCTTTCTTCAGTGTCGACTTCGGATGATAATGCTTCAGGCACATGTTGTCTACGCTCTTCAGCTTGAATCCAATCTTTCAAGCACACAAGTCTTTCAAAAATATGTGGACCCAATTTACTGCGTTTATCGGAGATGATCCTGTTCGCCGAACTAAAACAACTTTCGGAAGGGACGGTTGACACAGGCACGGCAAATACATCGCGGGCCATCATCGCTAGTGTTGGAAAGGCCCTTTCATGCCTCCTCCACCATGCCATGATGTCAAGTCCATGTTCATTTTTGTTCATCATCGATACATAGGTCACTAGCTCGCTTGTTGTTTGTGGTTCGATCTCCTGGAAGTGAAACTATTAAAAAAATTTAAAAATTTAGTATACAAATAATGTATATATTATAAATAATAAAGATTAAAAAACATATGTATATTTATATTCATACCTAGGGGTGGCACGGGACGAATATGGGTTTTGGTTGGCACTCATTCTTGAGTTGTACATGTTAAACATTTCTTAGAATTTCAAATCCATGTATGCCTCCACCCTGGTACTATCTAAACATAGATTATCTTTGTACCTTTGAACTACTTTGATTGTGTAAAACTTCTTGTATGTCGGGTTGAGACAGTTCACTATAATCGCAACGAGCGGTACATCTTCCCAATATTTGAGAAACTTTAATTTCATGGCATCTATGATTTGTGTGAGAGATTTATTGTGGATTTCAGCTTATTCCAAATGACAATACACCTTGGAAATGTCATAGAGATGTCTGAGCAACTGAAATGACGTCAGTGAGTATGAGCAGGATAGTTGTACGGTTACTGTAAAAAAGGTTTGAAGGAAATTGCATAGCCTTTGTAGTTGCTCCTATTCTCTGTCGATGAATTCCAATTGTAGTGCCTCGGGGGTGGAGCTTCTCAAAAACTCCCCTATGACAGCTTTGTAAGGAATGCATCGGTTCAACAACCTATAGGTAGAGTTCCAACGGGTATCTATATCCCAAGATACTTTCAACTTGTCAAATCCATATTGGACACACAGAGACCCAAATTGTTGTTTTCTTTCTTGATTTGAAACAACATGGTTGAAAGCATTTTTAAATTTAATTATCAATAGTTTTACGACTTCCATTTTAAGACTCGCCTTCACGACGAGATTAAGTGTGTGGCACGCACACTTTTGGTGAAACATTTCACCATTCATGATCGGGTTTAGTAACCGTTTAAAAATCTCAATGGAAGCTATGTTGTTGCTCGCATTATCGAATGAGATAGAAAAAACCTTGTTAGTTATATCCCTCTTAAGGTTATGTTCTTCTAAAACGGAAATAATGTATTTGAAAATTACATTTGCAATGTGCGGAAAATCTAGCACTCCAAAACTTAATATCATTTTTTGTAATAACCAATGATCATCGATCCAATGCCCGATAACACAAGAGTACCCAAGTCCATGTTTACCGGCAATCCATATATCAGATGTAATTGAGACCTTATTATTTTGGTATGCAAATAGTGTAAGCATTTCATGTGTATGCCTATGTGGTGAGAATTTAAAATTTTCCAATCACCACTTGGCTCAATACACAAAGGACGTTATTTATATGACAATAACAAACAAGAAACTTCTTAATAGTTTCATTAAGCACCTAATGTGTACTAAATAAAAATAAATAAATTTATTTATTTCTTATATAAGAGGAGATAATAATTTATACCTAAAGAGATTGTCAAATCTCTTGTTAGAGGGAAGTTGATTTCCCTTCTAAATCTCTTGGAACCGCCGTTCTCTTGAAAGCACCTCTTGGTTCACATTGAACCTAAACAACGAATTACCACACCTCTTAGATAGATGGATGTGAGGTTCAAGGCTTAGATACAACCACATCTTGATCTTTAAATCAACAAACTATTTGATTTCTTGGTGGCTAAACCTAACAAGAGAATATGAGAGAACAAGTTTCTCAACTTTTGGTCAAGGAGAAAGGAAAAACGTGGCTGCTCAAAGGGGCTGATTTTGGCAAGTGTTATAGGCAGAAAATTAGCTTGTTTTTCTCCAAAATGAGCCCCCTTAAATAGGAAAGGGTTAGGGCAACTCTTTGTGTAAGGTTTGAATAAATTACACAAATGCCACTAGCTTTGTTTAGTCATCTCATGTTCTCTTTAATCTCATCTTATGGTTAGTTCAATAAATTAATTTATGAACAAATAATATTATTCATATTATTCTATTATACAATATTTATATTATGGGTAAATTTTGTTAGAGGTCACTAAACTTTGTCTTTTGTTACAAATTGGTCACTCAACTTTAATTTGTCCATCAGTGGCCACTGAATTTTGTGTTTGTTCCAATCAAGTCACTCGGTTAACATTTTTGTTAAAAATAACTGACGGCTCCAGCTCACAGTCACTCCGTTAGATGTGTAATTACACGAGTAACTCATGTGAGGACGCAGGAATCAGATTTCCTGTCCACCGGTGGGCAGGAAATTTCTATCCCCAGAGTCACTGCGGGGTGGACCCAATTACTGTTAAAGAATTTATGATTAAAATAATTTTGAATTTAGAGTTAAATGAAGCCCACTATACAGTGACTCTGGGACATTAATTTTTTACCCACCGGTGGGCAGAGGATTCGGTTCTGAGGATGCAAACCATTTTTCCCGTTCTCCTCAACTGCCTCCTCTTCATGTCCTTCCTCTCCGGCCCTCTCTACTGTTTATCTGCTCTCCTCCTCGCCAAGTCAAAACCTCAAACAAATCAATCTCATTCGCACTTGCCAACTGCCTTCTTCTCCCTCTTGGTTCCCTCCTCCCTCTCCCGCCTATCTCCTTCTCCCTCTCTGATCCCTCCTCCTCCCGCTTACACCCTCTCTCTGTCTACTTCACTGGTCAGGTATTGAATCTTGTCACCTCTCAATCCATAAATGTTGCAAAAAATATGGTTACCATCACTATTTTTTTTTTTAAGTTTCATAATATAGTTTATGTGTCGCACTAAACTTTTGTCCCACCATATGATCAATGACCACTAGGTTGGAGTAATTTTCAAATAAAATGAAAAAAAGGATGTATGCTTGACATTAAAATTAAGCTTATCGGTACAAGTAAACTCCCCTGTACTGTAACCAAGTTTGGAGGAAATTATTTTTTATTTTCATGTACCTTTCTTTGTTTGATTTTTTTTTTGTGTTAAAATGAACAAGCATTCACTAGAAATGAGTTTGAACATTTTGTACTCATTTGATGATCCAGGATATGCTGAGACTGGTGCACTGATATGACAGTACTATTGGTCTGATCTGATGTGCCACTGGTGCATACTGGTATGATATCATAGTACTGATGTGATGGTACTATTGGTTTGCATCACTTCATCTAATAAGATAAATTGAAGATGCTAAACAGGAGAACCAAAAGAAATATTCACAAGACCACTGTCTATGAGGAAAATGAGATCAAGGCCTAGTAGCTAAGTTGGTAAAGATATTATCCCAAGTAACATACTGGCACAAATCTGGGATGGATTAATGGTCAGCCAAGATGCAAGATGAAAAAAAGAGGGACCAACGATAATGTTGTGTTTGTTGGCATGCATGGAGACAAAGAAATGATAGGATTTTCAATCACATATGGAAGCCGCCTGAGGTGATAATTGAACAAATTTGGCCAGATTCAGGGCTGTGGCTGCAACACTGCTAATGTCAGGCATTAGGATATACTTATATGAGAATGTAATTTAATTTCTTTGAACTCCTTGGCAGCAGCCAAGCTATAAAAAAAAAGGCCTAGTAGCTAAGTCAGATCTGCAATTGTGTGTGCATGGAGAAGTTCAGGTCAGATGCTTTGTTATTTCTATAAATTGAAGATGCATGCAGAAGTTCTAGTAGAGAATTATCATAAATAGCCGCCCCTAATTGTGTTATCTAGGTGGTTTATGCATATTAGGATCAGCCATAAATAGTCGACCCTGATTATAGTTTCATTTTTTTTAAATTCTTTTTTAATATTGCAAACCCCCACCAAATTTGTTGGCCAATAATTAATATGGCACAATCACAAATATTTTGAGCATGCTAACTAAACACAACATATAAAATTATCTTAACACAATAATTAACTAAAATTATCTAAATTACATTTCTCCAAATTACATGCTATTGTATCCACACAAAAAAAAAAAAAAAAAAAAAACACCACAGACACCAAACAAGTTGATTTTATTATGCTTAGATGGAGATCAGAGGAGCGTAGCTTGTGGTTTGTGGCCTTCAAACTTGTGAATTGGTGACCCGACCCGACCAGGGAACCAAACCATCACATGAAAGGTGAATAACTTCATTGTTAATACATTTGAAAAAGAAATTTGCAGCGACAAATTGGTACATATGCCAAGTTAAACTGTCACATTTACATATAAAATCATTGTTTTTGTGATCAGCTCAGCCCACCAAATCATTATTTCAACAAACAAGGGACTATGCTTACAGGTAAATGCCCACTATACTACATTACTCATGGTTTCTTACAAAATATAAGTGTTTCAGATGAAAAACGTTTAGTGAAGTTTAGACATACTGGTATACTAGTGAAGTATTGAATGAAACCCACAACGATTCACGATTTAGCAAATGATGTGTTGAAAATCTATAGAAGATTCAAACTAAATTTGTTTGAAGATTCAATACCTAACCGACGAAGTAGGCAGAGAGAGGCTGTAGGCGGGAGGAGGAGGAGGGATCAGAAAGGGAGAAGGAGATAGGCAGGAGAGGGAGGAGGATCCGAGAGGGAGAAGAAGGCAGTCGGTAGGTGCTGTAACGATTCTCAACTCAATCAGGACAAGAAACTCTCAATTGAAATGAAGAAACAAACTAATTTGATTGAATTGGGTAACTTTTAATAAATTGGTAAATTAACAGTAAAAATGGCGATAAAGTCAAATAAAAGAGAAATACTCAAATTGACATAATTTTTCATAATCCAAATGGATACAATTGTTGCCTTTATAAAGGCGATGCTGTTACAATATAAATTGGTTACAAATCCTTCTAATCCTATCTTTATTACAATTCTGCCATTAATCCACTTAATTGGCTGAACGGACTTAACTACAACTAGATTGCATCTTCATCTCCAGTTCCTCCAGTTCTGTTCTAGCGGGGCCCAGTATCAGCAATGCAGAATTTAAATGAACACTGACCGTTTGCATGCCCGAGCTGCCCCCGAACTTCTCATCTTCCGTTAATGCTAACTATGTCTAAATTGACCCGTTTGGCTGACCCGGGTCGTGACAGGTGCGAATGAGATTGATTTGTTTGAGGTTTTGACTTGGCGAGGAGGAGAGCAGATAAACGGTAGAGAGGGCCGGAGAGGAAGGACACGAAGAGGAGGCAGTTGAGAAGAACGGGAAAAATGGTTTGCGTCCTCACATGAGTTACTCATGTAATTACACATCTAACGGAGTGACTGTGAGCTGGAGCCGTCAGTTATTTTTAACAGAAATGTTAGCCGAGTGACTTGATTGGAACAAACACAAAATTCAGTGGCTACAGAGGGATAAATTAAAGTTGAGTGACCAATTCTTAACAAAAGACAAAGTTTAGTGACCTCCAACGAAATTTACCCTTATATTATTCTTATAATGTATTCAAACATTATACCAAATAATATTTGCATAACTTTATAAATTTATTTATGGTCTAAGCATGTCATATTATGACATTTTATTTTAGCATTTCATCACATGTATTTTATCTTATGCATTTCATCACATGTATTTTATTTTTGCATTATATTCGTTTTCTTAGTCTCTCAAGTGAATTATAATTGTAACTACATCAGTTATATTGCATGCGATATAATTCCACTTTACCAAGGAGCCTAGTAATATCATAACTCAAATTGAGGGACAATGATAATATTAACATATATATTTCAACCGCACAAGTTGTACACAACGAACTGTTATTTTATTCCTATCATAAGATAGTATTTAAATAACAATCACATTATATGCTTCTCATGTGAAAAACCTACACATCTCATATCTAAGATTCTAAAGACACAATGGAAACATTAATGACACAAAACACAATCCATATAATGTTTCATTCATTTAGGTCATGTTCAATATATAAAATACACATTTTATATATTTATGTAATTAAATGATAATCCTTTATCAATATTTATAGAACTTCAATGTACTTTAATCTACATGACAATCTTCCTCGGTAATTAATGTTCCTCTTTAATTACCACGATTGTGAACTTATTTAGTGATTAAATGTTTCTTATCTTAGGAATTTTATGATTCAAGACCAAGAACATCTTCTTGAATACTTCCAAAGATATAACATATAAATCTCAAGTAACAAGAATAATAATATTCGTAATAAAATCATGAACAACACATAAATTATTATTAAAAGATAACTTTCAAAACACACATCCTTCAAATAAAGCTTTAAGATCATCTTGTTTAGAGAGAAACTGTTTTTTTATTTTACCAACCATCTTTTTATGATGCATCCTCTTGTACAATGGTTGGCCTAACCCCGAATGCATAACCAGAAAAACTCATGCAACTACCCATACTTATTAGTTGTTCTTTGTGGGTAATGTACCGAGCCAATTCACTAAGCATTTTTAATTCATCGAATTTTGGGTTGGTTCTGGTACCATCCGCGTTAATAAGGGTTTGGATTATTTTCGGTTAAGCATCTTCACTTGGTTCTTCATACTTTTTTTCATGCATTTTGGAATGTCTTTTAAAGCTGCTCATACCACTACCTAGTTTATACTTAAAATGTCTATTGCAATTTTTTACCTTACAATCTAGAAATTGCATAATACCTCTCTTATCTTTGGTAATCTCATAAAATCTCGTCCACAGTTGATTGTAATCGGGAGGAGCTCTTTCTCTTTTAGTCTTCTTTTCTGTTAGTGCTTCTGGGGTTCTATTTGTCGAAGGAGCGACAACTTCTTCTTGAATTTCAGGTTCAGTTGTCGAAGGGGCAGTGTCAGTGAATTGACTCGATGCTACAGAAGAGCCCATGCCTCCATATATCTACGATGGTGTCGGTTGAAGTGATTCTTGTGGAATGAATACGTTTGGATCGTTTGAAGTATAATACGATAGCGGTGCACTCATTTGTGGGGGTTGTTGATAATTTAAATCTAGCATTTGGTCTCTTCTTTGATAATTTTGTGGATAATTTTGTAGATAATTAGGTGGTGACATTTGCGAGGAAGAACTATCAAGATAATTAGGCAGATAATTTTGTGGGTAATGAGATCGTGGCATATCGGGGCCAAAAAGTGAGGTCGACAATCTCGAGACAAAATCTTTATCTCCGTCACGAGGAGGAGTTGTCATATTTTAAACCTATTCAAAAAAAAGAAATTAAAAAACAGAAATTAAAAAAAAGAAATTAAAAAAAGAAATAAAAAATAGAAACAAAAAAACAGAAACTTAAAAAAAGAAATAAAAAAAAGAAATAAAAAAACAGAAATTAAAAAACAGAAAAAAAAGAAATAAAAAAACAGAAATTAACAACAGAAATTAAAAAAACAGAAATTAAAAAAAGAAATAAAAAAACAGAAATAAAAAATAGAAATTAAAAAACAGAAATTAAATCTAACCTATTCAAAATAAATCTAACTTTTTCAAAAATAAATCTAAAAAAAAAAAAAAAAAACAGAAATAAAAAAAAACAGAAATAAAAAAAACAGAACTTAAAAAACAGAAATAAAAAAAAGAAACAAAAAAACAGAAATTAAAAAACAGAAATTAAATCTAACCTATTCAAAATAAATCTAACATTTAAAAAAAATCTAACATATTCAAAATAATTCTAACATTTTTAAAAATAAATCTAACCTATTCAAAATAAATCTAACATTTACAAAAATAAATCTAAAAAATAGAAATTAAATCTAACCTATTCAAAATAAATCTAACATTTACAAAAATAAATCTAAAAACGGAAATAAAAAAGGAAATAAAAAACAAAAACAAAAAAACGGAAATTAAATCTAACCTATTTAAAATAAATCTAACATTTTCAAAAATAAATCTAACTTATTCAAAATAATTCTAACATTTTGAAAAATAAATCTAACCTATTCAAAATAAATCTAACATTTAAAAAAATAAATCTAAAAAACAGAAATAAAAAAACAAAAATTAATAAACAAAAATAAAAAACAAAAACAAAAAAACAGAAATTAAAAAACATAAACAAAAAAACAGAAATTAAATCTAACCTCTTCAAAATAAATCTAACATTTAAAAAAAAAAATCTAACCTATTCAAAACAAATCTAATTACTTCACATATTTTCAAAAATAAATATAACCTATTTTTTAAACCTATGAAAAATAAATCTGAATTTCAAAAATAAAATCTAGCATCAAAACAAGTTTAATTACTTTGCATCTAACAAATCTAACATAAACTAAATAAATCTAACATATTCAATAAATCTAATAAATCTAATTACTTAACAAATCTAACATAAAATAAATCTAACAAATCTAAATATCTAATTACTTAACATCCAATAAATCTACATAAACTAAATTTACTCTACAAAAATAAATTAATCTAACATGAAATAAATATAACTTTTAAATCTCGCGGAAAAATCTTGCGGAAGGTCCCAAACTTCGTAATTTCGATACCTTCGTAATTCCGTTTGCGTATTTGTAAAAGGAATTAAATGTACAACTATATATTTTTTTAACAATAAATTTAAAATTTGAGAATAATATAAATTTAGATTAAGAGAATGAGAGAATGAGAATTGAGATGAAGATGTGAAAATGAAGGGAGGAAGAGGGATATTGAAAGAAATTTTGATTGGAGGGATAAAATTTAAATTTTTAATTTTTAAATTTTTAAAGAATAATAGAAAAAAAAAATCCCATCCGGTCAGTCTGGGTGGGTCCGGCCGGTCGGGTTTGGATGGGATGGCACCGGGTGGGAGGAAAAAATTGAAATTTTGAATTACAATGAACAGTGGTCGGGTATTGGGTACTCGGGTACTAGGGTGCGGGTATAGTCGGGTACGGGTATGGTTGGGTAGAGTATGGTTGGATATTGGTCCAAAAAAGCAGATCCGGTCCGATTTTTGCCCGTACCCGAGTACTCGACCCATATCCGGGCTCGGACATGAGTACCCCAGGCGGTGGGTACGGACTGGTATGGTCGGGTATACCGGATGCGGGTATTATTAATACTCTATTTGAGATAGCAAATAGATGTTGACGAGGTGAAAAGGATTTGAGCCAAAATAGCTTGATTTCTGGTCATGATTTATTGCGTAAACGAGAATCGCCAGCTGGTTGGTTCCCCATAATCCCTGGATGCATTGCATTCCGAGCATTGCTGAATGTTGATGCCTGGGTCCTGCACGCTTCCAAAGTACGACCAGAATCTGTATCCTCCACAAAATTTTAAAATTTTGAGTTTGGATTTTGGAAAAAATTAAATGGGATATACTTTTTTTATATTTTTCTGAAAATAAATATAAAAATAAAATATATTTTTGACTTTACGGGAATGTTGAGATATCACACATTTTTCACAAGAATGCGTATCCTCTGCATTAACTCAAAAGAATTCTTTTGAGTTAAAAAATCTTAACCATCTGATATTAAACAGAGTCAATCTGTAACTTATTTATAACATAAAAGTCTTTCAATATTAGTGCAGATTTAATTTACACAAATCTTTAAATAGATTGAACAATCGAGATTCATGAACTCAGAATATTCTCTTTTGAGTTAACGCAGAGGATACGAATTCTTTTCACAACACCTTTGTGACTTTTCGTCATACTTTGGATGGTGGAAAATGACGCGTTGATTGTTATTTTGTTGCAGCCAGATTGTTTGTAGACATGCAATTGCAATACACATTGTCGTTGCATTATATCAGGCTTCTAAATAGTTAGCTATAGCTTTTTCAGACCATAAACACTAAGCTATAAAGTAAAATTGCGCTAATTCAGCTACAACCGCTATAGCTATAATAGCTGACTGCTATATGAGACCTGCTATAGCTACCGCTATGCTACATGATTTTTTGTTTTGAAATTTATATGAACTTCTGTACTTCTATTATTATTTCTAATGCTACATAGTCTTTTACGATAAGTATACTAAACCAAACTATATGCTTTTATTTTTATTTGTGATTTATTCTATCATTCTATATCGAGAAATATTCAAATACTAATTCTTCATTTTGATTACTCTTTTTATAGTATTCATTTGTAGAAGTAATATCGCTCGTTTCAATTGAAAACTTATTTTGATTATTATTATAATTATAAAATGTTTAAATATGTATATTAACTTCATTTACCTTATAAAATTAATTGCTCTTTGTCTATTATAATATGTAATACCATGAAGTATAAACTATTAAATAATGTTACTTTTTAGATTTTTTTTCTTCTTATTTGCGTAATTGATAAAAAGTATAGATTTAGATTAGTTGTCATTTAGTTGTTATATCTATTATCTAATATTGATTATGTTGATAATTAGTAGAAATATAGAATATAAAGTTTGAAAAGGGAAAATCACTATGTGTGATAGCTTCCGCTATAGCTACGCTATTCACAATAGCTTTTTTTTTTAGTCTCCCCACTATGCTGCTATAATCGCTATTTAAAACCTTGCATTAAATACATCAACTTTTTTTTAAATAGTCACAACTTGCAATATACCTCCTCGATGAATAAAGCTTTATTATATTTGAATAGTAAATATATATTATATAATTTAATATATATTATGAAAAATTTTATGTTATTCATTATTTTTTTTTGAAAATTATGTTATTCACTCTTATAAAAAATAAATATTTATATTCATATTGGGTTAATATCCAATTTATATATAATTCATATCTATATCCGTTTAATATTCAATTCATATATAATTCATATAGATGTGTCATGTGTGTGTGTAATATGTAATATATATTTGAAAAATAAAAACTATTTTACCAATATCCGATCTGTTTGCACCCATACTATATGGATCTATAAATTATATGGAAAACAGATTGCCAATTTGCCATGCACCCTGGCTGTTATAAATCCCTATCTCGTAGCCACAAACGGTTCCCTCACACAACAGCCGGCCCAGCAACGAATTAGTATCCTCTGAGATATCTCAAACTTTGCGTGACTTTAAATACGTTCTGCACGGATCTCAAAGCATACATAATACTGACCCCTACATCACCCCCGAATAGGCACCCGACACATCGGTCACGCAAAAATTGAGATATCTCAGAGGATACGCACTCCCCAGCAACACCATTTGCCATTCAGGCCGCCCTCGGAAAGCAGTTTTGTCTTTTTCCCGCGCCATTCGCCATTCGAGTATTCGACCTCATTCTAATGTCTAAAAAGACTCCGACTCCCGAGGCGTTGCAAAGAATCCCCACAAACACATCTTAACAGTTTTCTTTTACTGTCACCGTGGCAATGTTTTATTGGCTTATTTTACCTACCACTGAGTTTTCGTGAGAAACGTGAGGAAATGTATGTTTAGATTGTGACTGTTGAAAACACCACATGCATTAATTGAAAGCACTAACAAATTTTGTCACTATAAGCTTCTCTCTTCATTCCACTTAAGCACTAACCGGTAAGAAGTAATCACTTCTCTTTCTCTCTCTCAGACGTCACCACCTCTTTTCTTTTTCCTGCGAAACTTGAGCTTTTCTCTTTCTCGTGACCACTACCTTTTCATCTGTCGCACTGTGTCATGGTCCTTTTTGGCATTGTTACCGCTTTTGGTCTCTAATTAGACGAAAGTGCAATAGATTTTCGTATATACCTCTTACTCTTATCTTAGCAATTTGATTCAATCACGATTCTTCAAAAATAAGCACCACTAACCAAAAGGGGAATCGCGAATTCGGATTCGTAGTATCAGATTTCAAATATCGAAAATTTGAATTTCAAATTGAAATGGAGTTCTGGCCTGAATTCTTGGCGAGCAGCTGGGGACGTGAATTCGTGGCAGGTGGGGTCGGAGGCATGGCAGGGGTCTTAGCGGGTCATCCGTTAGATACCCTCAGGATCCGGCTCCAACAGCCGATTCCCGACCCAGCCAGGGCAATTAATGCCTGTACCGGTCAAAGAGGCAGTGCCACGTCAGCTATCGGATTGCTTAGGGGAATACTCAGATCAGAGGGTCCCTCGGCACTTTATCGGGGAATGGGGGCCCCGCTGGCTAGTATAACATTCCAGGTTTGTGTTTTAGTTCTGATTATTTATTTGATTGCAATGGATTGTTGTTAATATGTTAGTTCAATAAAAAATGGTTTGGTAGTATCTCTTTGGACTTTCAGTGAATTTTTGATTCTATAGTATGGAATTTGGAATCCAGAATCTAGTCTAGATACGTTTTCCTTTAAAAAAGGGGCAAATACAAGAAAAAAAATAGATTTCTAGATCATGTTGCATTAGTATAATATTGTAATTAGTGATACTTCTTCGTTAATAAAAGTAGATTTAAGTTATATTCCCATTTTGCAGCACGGTACAAAATTTAGATACTGTCATTATTGTTTCATTCTGCAATTAACCCAATGGTTTAATTAAGCCTCAGTTATGAAGCATTGTGAAATTTCACCTCATTTAAATTTTATTCATGGCACAGAATGCAGCAGTGTTTCAAATCTATGCAAGTCTCTCGAAATCTATCAATACATCAAAAGACGATGAACCTCCTTCTTATAAAAATGTTGCTTTGGCCGGTGTTGGTGTTGGTGCCATACAAACCCTCATTCTCTGCCCAGTCGAGCTAGTAAAAATCCGGCTCCAGGTTATGAGCGGGCCCAGCATTGGTCCAATTACAATGGCCAAGGAGATATTCAACAAAGAAGGGATTCGTGGCATTTACCGCGGTCTGTCTGTGACGGTCCTGAGAGATGCGCCAGCACATGGAGTCTATTTCTGGACATATGAGTACACACGTGAATGGTTGCATCCTGGCTGTAGAAAATCTGGAGAGGAGAGTCTGTCCACCATGCTTTTCTCTGGTGGTCTCGCAGGTATTTCACCTGATTATCTTGATCTGTCAGGGATCTATTTGATCCAGTAATAGCTTTCACTCTGTAGTGTTCTCTACTGGTACCCGGTGGAAAAATTGTTGGAACATATAATTGGCACTTGTTATGTGGAAGTTTACAAGGAAGTATATCATGTTGTTGCAAATATTTGCCAAAGGAACATCCTATTTTGTTGAAAAGTAAAAAAACAAAATCCATATGTAGTTGGGTTCTTGCACCACTCGTTTTGCCTGATCATGTTTTTGGTAGTTCAAAAGGGAAGAATATCTCTTGTTTAATATGTAATCATTTTTAACTTTCTTGATGTGTTATGCCAATAAATTTTGTGTGACACTCCATTGTGCTGAAAGCTGTTTTGTTAGTAACTTAATATGAAGTTGCAATTGATGGACCAGTGATAGGACTTATTTCTGAATGTACCAGTAAAGTACAAGTTTTTTATAAATATATAAGCAGAAAGGGATTTTTTACAATGTCCCAGTAAAGCAGGAGGGGATCTTTTATTAATTGCATGTATGCTTTACAGTATTGATTGTTATGCCTTAGTTCAGGTTCCACTGGTTAGAGGTTAAGGTCCCTTGTTTGTTACATTTTTAGACCTGTATTCAACTCACTGGTACCTCAACTTTTCTAACTTGGTTTTATTAAGATATTTAAGGTTAAGGCTTAAAAAAGTTAAATTAAGCACATAAACTGATTGCAGGGGTGGCTAGTTGGTTGTTTTGCTACCCACTAGATGTGGTCAAGTCTCGACTTCAAGCCCAGTCAGGGGGTCACCTGACCAAACTGAGATACACTGGAATTGCTGATTGCTTTAAAAAGAGTGTAAGTGAAGAGGGCTTAGCTGTGCTTTGGCGCGGTCTTGGCACTGCTGTGGCACGTGCTTTTGTTGTCAATGGTGCAATTTTTTCTGCTTATGAGTTGGCCTTGAGATTCTTGAATGGGAATGGTGGCCAAAGGCTTGTTTTAGAGGAAAATTGAATTTCAGCTTAAGCATCATGTCTTCAACCACCCTTTAATTTGCGTAGAAATCTTCTTGAAGGGTGCTAACTCATGATGGATTATGTTGAAAAAGCAAAGGATTTGGAGGTCAGAGCGCTTCTGTTTTACAAAGCGTGCTTGAAGGCGAGGTCTTAGTGCTTTTAATCGGATTCGAGTACAAGGGAGAAGAATTCCATTTTATTATACCGATTGAAGTACTTCAGCAAAAATTTAAGTACAGATTGTTTTTGTAAGTATTCCCAAATGATTGTTATGGTGTATTCAGAGATTTTTAGTGCAACATATGATTGCAATTAGGCATTACCGGTATTGGGTGTTGTTCAATAATTACATAAAACAATGATTCATTTTTCATTTTTCAATAATTACATAAAACAAATATAGATGTTTCTTTAATCAATTTCAGATAGATATGTAATTTTTTTTCTAATTTAAAGCAAAATAGGGTGGAGGATTTGGAAATATAATTTACATAAAATAAATTTCAGATAGATATATAATTTTTTTCTAATTTAAAGCAAAATAGAGTTATCATAATTTAAATTAACCTAAAAAAGATAAGCCCATTTATTGTCCATGGGCCTTCTATAATACTGGGCTACCTTTCTAAGGCGTGGAGGATTTGGAAATAAATCTGCTACGATCCTAAAAGGGATTTTAGGGTCCTACGATTCCATATCCAACCTTTTATTTGTTTTAAGATTCGTGCATAAAATCAACTTTTATGGAGATTCGTAATACTTGAAAAAATGAAAGGTTTGATTTGGAATCGTAGGATTCTACAATCCCTTAGGATCATAACAGATTTATTTCTGGTGGATCAGCGTTACAATTTTTAGCTGGAGCATAATTTCAAATAAAAAAACACGGGGACCACAACAAACAACTGCTATTCATATTATTTATGTTACAACCAGGGGCGGACCCAGTTAAGCCCAGGGGGGGTCAGCTGCCCCTCCTCGATTTTCAAATTTAGTTGTAAAATCAAGCTCATTTCTCTTTTGCCCCCTCCTGAAAAATGTATTGCCCCTCTCTAAGCCCAGTTAATCCAAATCTGAAGCTTTAGTCCAGTTTAAAAAGAATAACAGGCTTTAGCTTTAAGAAAAATGACGGATCCAGTTCGCTTCAACCATTCAGCATTGCTTTGTTTTATAAAAATGAACGGGCTAAGGTCCAAAACATGTAGCTTGCTGTGCAAAGAGACGAAATCCTTCCGATACTGCAAAACGAAATTAAGAAATAGGTACTTTGTTATAGCGTTACTTGTCCTCCGTATTTTCAACCCAAACTAAAAATTAAATTTTCTTCTCAGAATCTGAAGGATTTGTTTTTCTTATAGCTCAAAAAGCTTTTATAAAGATATATGTGACTATTTTGGTTTCTCTAACACCATATAAAGTTAATCAAACAATTATACTGTTTTTTTTTTTAAATGATATTTTATGATGTTGATTGTTATTTATATAATATCCGACTAGCTAATGGGTTTCAATCCGATAAGCTTTTTGAACCCGATTTTTGCCCCCCCTAACTGAAATCCTGCGTCCGCCTCTGATTACAACGAAACATGATACAGCATAACAGCAGTACATAATTGTTTGGCGACAAATACCAATTACTTGCCTTATCCACACATAATATATATGCAAATCCACAACAGAGACGAGCAAGCTAGTTAGCTAACTAGCTAGCTCCATTATAAATAGATAACGCCTGTTCTTCAAGCTAACCGATTGGACCTCCTAAACCCTAGCCCAGAGGAGGTCATCTTGAGGAAGGAAGTGGCAAACTGGCACGCTGCCGGGCTTGACACCGAGCTTCTTGTATGCCTCCTCCACTCCAGCAGCTGCATCCATGTGGCATGCTGCAAGTGCCTGAACCTTTGTCCCGTCAGCACCGACCAATGACACGGTGTAGGCTGATGCAGTTGTCGTGTGGCAGTGGAACACAGCATAGGAGTAACCTTGTGCATGGCAGGCCACCAGCTCAGATGCCTTTACCTGAAAGTATATATAATTAAAAAGTGTATAAGAATCTCAAACTTTTATATAAAAAAATAATTTTTCTTACGTCGTTAAAGAACAGTAACCATGGTTTAAATAGAAAATTATTTGATTATTTGAATAATATAATCACCTTGTTCAAGCCGTTAATGGTATATTTCTGTTTTGGGGTTGCGGCCTTTGCAACAGAAGTAGACATGGCACGGAGGTTCTTGGATTTGAGACCAGACATGGCGAAGTCAACCATGGACTCGAGTGATGTGGCACAGGTCTTGATCTCACCAGGCAAAGCCTTGGACTCACACTCGGTTAGGGTCTTCTTTATGGAGGAAGCCATTTCAGAGCTCGGTTCAACAGAGAGGCGGGAGAGAATGTCGGGCAGCTTGAAGAGAAAGGGATAGAGTCAGCGACCTGGCGGGGGAGAAGCGAGGCACTAGCGGTGGCACGTGTGAAGTGGAGTGTCATTGTTGAGCCAGGCTGAAGGCTCTTCTCCAAGAAGAAGATGGAACCGACATTGTCTTCGCTAGCTGCAGGTAAGCAAAGCCATATCATTGTTTAGAGAAAAGAAAAATAATAGTATAGATATCCTCCAATTGCAAGAAATTGTAAGAGACAGTTTGCTGTTTGCCTGTTTGGATATACATATATATATGTGGCCCCGGCTGTGCTTTATGTACTTTAATTAATGATATTTGATTTACTAAATGAGTCCTTTTATTCCTATAATTACTCTGCTGAAATTTTGTAACTGCAATTATTTCATAAGAAAAATATTTGGGCCAAGATACTAATTAATGAGAATAATATAACCTAGAGTAGAACTAGGTGTTCTTAAGTTCACCAAGCCTCTTGGTGAACTCAACTTTAAAATCGTCAAATTGGTTTTAAATGACGAATCAGAACCGTTGAAACTTCAATCAAGATAAAATTAATAACTTGGTGAACTTAAGAACACCCTAGTTCTCCTCTATAACCTATGTATCATATGAGCAATCAAGATAATTAAGTCCTTATTTAGTCCTTATTAAGATCAACATTCTTTAAGATTTAATGAAAAACAAACAAATTAAAAATTATTTAAGATAATTAACAGTTCCCGACTAGCTAGGATCGATGTATTCATTAGCATTTGTGTGTCGCATTTATTGTAATTTTTTCGATTATTAATCTACGAGAAGTGAAAAGGAGAAATTAACTGGAATAAATGAGATCACGAATGGCACTCGGCATTGGAGAGTTTGGCAGGACAGACCGCCAGTACGCCTCTGCTGATGAATCAGCATCACTTACTCCGAATGCCACAGCAACCTGAAAAAAAAAAAATTTTAAAGAGAACAATTCTATAAATTAATTGACCAAAAGTAGCAACATATATAAAGGAAATTGTGATGTAACCAATATTAATTTGCCAGAATGCAAAGTATGTACTGTCAAGCAATAAACCAGTATGTGTTTCTAGTAATGTTAGTACACTTTGTCAGATATATCATTATTTTGACCTTTCTAATTTAAAAGGACATTATATATATATAGTCAATAGTTGTTAGTTTCAAAAATTGGGACATTTTAGATAGTGTGCTCACCAAAAGGAAGGAAAGGAGGAAGAGAGAATGGGCCATGGCTACGATTAAGAGAGTAGGAAAGATGTATAAAATGTAATAGGTTTTGGGGTGCATGGCAAAAGAAAAAACACTGGTATTTATAGAAGTGGAGGTACTGAGGATGACTGAGAAGAGTGTGAATTGACCTATATGCCCTGATGCGACCCTGGTGGAGTTGTGTGGACCTCGTCGTAACATGATCAATCCATAGAAGAAGTACAATAATTGTTGAGATATTCATTATAGGCAAATGAATAAAGAAGGAAATAGGGAGGTGCATATCTAAGCAGGTGTGATACGCAAGGCACAGTTGGATTTCTTCCTTCATTTTATTTTTTGTTTCCTTGTTTTTGTTTTTGTTATTTTTGGAAAAAGGAAAATACCAAAAATGTCTTTTACCTTGTATCTCTATTTAAGCACTGTCTTTCTTGTTCTCTGTATCAAAAATATTTCAAAGAAATACAATAAGGGAGGGAGGAATTGAGGGAGTCTTGTGTCAAATTTGTGATTGCTTGAAATTTATTTTACTTTATGGTATCAGAGCGCGGTTCTATCCTGGCTGTATAGCGAAGAAGAACTCATTATCTTCTCCTCTGCTTAATAAAAAAAATCTCCCAGAGTTCACTTTGCTATATGGCTAAGGGCGAAATTGTCTCTTGAGGTGTTTGTACTGAGAGCTTTTCTGTTTTTTCCTTGTACGGTACTGAAGATCGGTACGGTACCAGTTTTTTGCTTGCTAGACATCTTTAGCCAGCTTGTTGGCTCTCTGTCCCTACTCAACTCAACTTCTCTCCCTACATCACGTTAACTTTATTTCTTGGTATTGTTACTTTGGGTCCAGACCTGTTAAAACCTTGTCAGCCACAACTTTTTCACTATAGTCCCTCATTTTATCAATTTTTGATTTCCTTCTTCAAACCTTGGAATTCTGTTGCTTCATCATGGCAGCAGAGAAGGATCAAAAACTTACCCATGTTCTTCTCAACGGAACCAATTACCGTCCATGGGCACGAGCAGTGACCATTGCTCTTGGTGGAAAAGGAAAGCTTGGTTACATCAATGGCCGGACAAAACCCCCCAAGTCTGATGGTGATGACTTTGATGAGTGGCAAACTGGCGATCATCTCGTCATGTCTCTCTTATTTAACTCCATGGAACCACAAGTGTATGAAATTTTCGCCTATGCAGATTCTGCTAAGGCGCTATGGGATACTCTGTCTGAGATGTATGGTCACACCAACAATGCTTCTCGAATTTTCGAGTTGCAACAGAGCCTTGCTAACTCTAAGCAAGATTCCAGTCAAACCTTCACCGAGTATCTTGGAAAACTGAAAAGGCAATGGGAAGAACTTCGTCAGTACAGACCAGTTGCTGCCACTGTTCAAGAATATGTGCAGAGGGAAGAACATGACAAAATTTTTCTTCTCTTAGCAGGTCTTTCAGGTGAATTTGAGGAGGCTAAGCGTGATATTCTCATGCGACCCACGTTACCTTCATTTAGCACAGTTTGCTCAATCATTCAAAGTGAAGAAGCAAGAAAACGAGTCATGGGGAGCAAAACTGCAGCCGTCAGAAATGGTGCAGCAGCAGAGAATTCAGCCTTCGCTATTGCTGGGAATTCTAGCACAAACTCCAACGGCAGCCGCTGGAATAAAGGTAAGGAAAAGCGCAAATTCTACTGTGATCATTGTCAGCGTGACGGTCACACAAAGGACAGATGTTGGGTGCTTCATCCAAACCTCAAACCAGCAAAGTTCAAAACAACAGAAGGGAGTTCAGCAGTTGCAAATCAGGTGGTGTCAGTAGATGTGGCTGATGTAAATGCAAAGCTGAACCAACTCAGTGAACAATTCCAACAGTTTTTGAAGACACAAGGTGCTGGTTCTGGCACTGTAAACATGGTAGAAGCGTCTGGTAATGATTATGTCTTTCCTTCAAACTTAAATTCACAAGTTATTATTGATTCTGGTGCGACTGACAATATGTTCAGTTCTGAAAGAGGACTTTTTTATACCAGCAAAGATCGGTTTTATCCCCATGTAACCGTAGCAAATGGTGTAACAATACCCACTAAAGGTACTGGAAAGGCCAGCATTTTTCAAAAGGAAACTGATGCTATAATTGTACCAGATCTTAAGACAAATTTACTTTCTGTCAGCAAATGTGCTAACCAATGGAATTGTAATATCATTTTTACTCCTCAGAAGGTAGTATTTCAGGACCGATTATCCGGGATGAAGATTGGTGAAGGGCAGCTGGTTAACGGGCTGTACGTGGTGAATTTAAATTCCTCTGCGTTAGTTGTGACAAATAAAGTTTCTCCTCAATTGTGGCACCAGCGATTGGGACACCCTTCTGATCATGTGTTAAGCTTTTTAAATTTGTCTTTAGATTCTAGTTCTTGTGACTCTTGTCATTATGCTAAGCAACATAGATTACCTTTTGGAGAACGGGTTGAGAAAGCTGATAAATTGTTTGATTTAGTCCATTCTGATGTTTGGGGGAATGCCCCTGTTGAATCTAGGGATGGTTTTAAATATTTTGTCACGTTTATTGATGATAAATCCCGAACAACCTGGTTGTATCTTCTAAAATCAAAAAGTGAAGTGTGCATGATTTTTCAAGAATTTTATAACATGGTTAAAAATCAATTTGGCACAACTATCAAGGTTCTTCGAACTGATAATGGTACAGAATATATTAATGGTGCATTTCAAACCTTTCTTCGTAACATGGGAATTGTTCATCAAACGTCTTGCGTTGGTACTCCTCAACAGAATGGAATTGCAGAGAGAAAAAACCGACACCTTTTAGAAGTTACTCGTGCTCTTTTATTTTTTGGAAATTTACCCAAAACTTTTTGGGCTGATGCAGTCCTCACTAGTTGTTATCTTATAAATCGACTTCCTAGTCGGATTCTTGGATACAAGAGACCTCTAAATATTTTGTACAAAAGAGAAATTGGAATTTCTCATTTAAAGGTGTTTGGATGTGTTTGCTATGTGCATTCTCAAATTGGAGGAAAATTGGATCCCCGAGCACATAAGTGTGTGTTTGTCGGATATTCTTCTACAAAGAAGGGCTACAAGTGTTTCGATCCAATCACCAAACGCACTTACATCTCTAGAGATGTGACTTTCTGTGAAAATAACTTGTTTTACAAAGATGAATTTCAGGGGGAGCAAAGTACGTACAGTGATTTCTCCATACCCTCACTAGATGGCTTGTGGACTGGATCAGATGAAGTTGCAAATGGAGGGACTGGAGGTTCTCATGTGCAGAGCCCCACTGGAGATTTTGATGTGCAAGTCACCTCTGAACCTGGTGAGCAGCAGTTGGAAATTAGGGCAGCAGGTGAAACGAACCAGGAGGCAGATGATCAAGCAGAGCAACCAAGTGCTGATCTGAGAAGATCTTCTCGTGTGGTAAAATTTCCAGCAAAGTTTAATGACTTTATAACTTACTGCTCCACCAATTATCCCATTGAGAACCTGGTAAGGTATGACAAAATATCACATAATTTCTTGAATTTTTTGGCTGTTGTTGAGTCCCAAACTGAACCAACCAGTTTTGAAGAAGCAAGTAAAAAAAGTAAATGGGTTTGTGCCATGAATGAGGAATTGATAGCATTAAATAAGAACAGTACATGGGATATTGTCCAATTACCACAAGGGAAGAAAGCGGTAGGATGCCGATGGGTTTATAAAATTAAATTTAACAGTGATGGATCGGTAGAAAGATATAAGGCCAGATTAGTAGCAAAGGGATATACACAAACTTATGGGGTGGACTATAAAGAAACTTTTGCTCCTGTAACCAAAATGAACACGGTTCGTACTGTTATGTCTGTAGCTGTTAATTGTGGATGGCCCCTTTATCAAATGGATGTTAAAAATGCCTTTCTTCATGGGGAATTGGAAGAGGAAGTCTATATGGAGATACCACCTGGTTTGTCGGTAACTAGAAAGGAGGGAATGGTGTGTCGTTTGAAAAAGGCCATCTATGGACTAAAGCAATCCCCACGTGCTTGGTATGGTAAGTTGAGCTCAGCCTTGACTAAAATTGGATACAAGAAAGGAGAGGCTGATTCATCCATGTTTACACTTATTACAAATAAAGGAATTGTTGTGATTCTAATATACGTGGATGATCTTGTGATTACAGGAAGTGATCAAAATGGGATTGATGCTCTTAAAACCCATCTTAGAACTGAATTTGATATAAAGGATCTTGGAAACTTGAAGTATTTCCTTGGTATTGAAATAGCTCATTCTCACAAAGGGTTGTTTTTGTGTCAACGTAAGTATGTGTTGGATTTATTGAAAGAAACAGGTAAATTGGGAGTGAAACCTGCTAATACTCCAATGATGTACAGTCAGAAATTTGACTCAACCGAAGAGCCTCTAGATGACATTAGCCAGTTTCAACGGTTGGTAGGAAAATTGATTTACCTCACAATGACTCGTCCCGATATAGCATATGCAGTAAGTTATGTGAGTCAGTTTATGCAGAAGCCTACTAAAAGTCATTTAGAATTAATAAATCAGATTCTTAAATATTTAAAAATGGCACCAGGAAGAGGAATTTTGATGAAAAATAAGAACAATGTTGATATAATTGGATATGCTGACGCAGATTGGGCAGGTAACCCGGTGGACAGGAAGTCAACATCAGGTTTCTGTATGTTTGTAGGGGGCAATTTGGTGACATGGAAAAGCAAGAAGCAAACAGCTGTTGCGCGCTCAAGTGCTGAAGCAGAATACCGCGCGATGGCTAGTGCTACCAGTGAGATAGTTTGGCTACGGCTACTTCTCCAAGAATTGGGACAATCGTTCATCCATAAACCAACACCACTGTTCTGTGACAATCAAGCAGCGATCCACATAGCTTCGAATCCTGTGTTTCATGAGAGAACAAAACACATAGAGGTTGCTTGCCATTACGTACGGGAAAAAGTTCTAGATAAAACAGTTGAGACTCCGTATCTTCGAAGCAAAGATCAGTTGGCTGATGTGTTCACAAAGGCATTATCTAAAGAGGTCTTTCAAAAATTCGCTCACAAGTTGACCTCTGATGTTCTCTACGGTACAACTTGAGGGGGAGTGTTGAGATATTCATTATAGGCAAATGAATAAAGAAGGAAATAGGGAGGTGCATATCTAAGCAGGTGTGATACGCAAGGCACAGTTGGATTTCTTCCTTCATTTTATTTTTTGTTTCCTTGTTTTTGTTTTTGTTATTTTTGGAAAAAGGAAAATACCAAAAATGTCTTTTACCTTGTATCTCTATTTAAGCACTGTCTTTCTTGTTCTCTGTATCAAAAATATTTCAAAGAAATACAATAAGGGAGGGAGGAATTGAGGGAGTCTTGTGTCAAATTTGTGATTGCTTGAAATTTATTTTACTTTAATAATATATATATTTTTTGATATATTTGGCAGGGCTACCAAATTAATGCTACAAAGTTCATCATTCAATTTTACAACTAACAGCAATTAATTTGCTTTATTGAAACTGAAATCAACCAATACCACTTCTACTGATATAACTTCTGCAGAATCGCATCCACAAGTGGCCTTCGTGAATTATTTGCTGAGCAAGCTTGATTGGAGGTAATGCCTTCTGTCTGAATACTTGCTCATTGCGCTGCCTCCAAATCAACCAAATTGCACACATGAAACCAGAGGACCATTCTTTTTTATGAAAACGACCCTGGGATTTCACATATTTCCATGATTGGTGCCATGTTTCTTGAACTGTTTCTCCTTGTATTAGGACTTGAAAACCCAAATTTCTTTGAACAATTTCCCAAACTGCCCTCGCATACTGACATGAGAATAGGAGGTGATTGGCTGTTTCTAGTTGGCAAGTATCACACATAACACATTCAAGATTGCACAACATCCCTCTAATTGCCATCACATAACACATAACACATTCAAGAAGTACAATAATATCACAATATTGATTATAATGTTTGTACTTTGTAGTAATTATACCCATTCCTTACAAAATAAGGTCTTTTATGTGGCTTCTTACTCATAATAAACTACTTACTAAAAAAATCTGGCAAAACGAGGTTGGTCCGGCTGTACCAAATGCCACTTCTGTATCCAAGAGGAAACTCATAACTATCTTTTTCTAAAATATAGATTTACTCAACAGATTTGGTATTGGATGGGTATTAGTCACCAATTTTACCAGAATTGGCATTCCATCAAGGATATTATTGCATTTTCATTTACATTACCGAATGGCCAACAACAATCATTTCTTATTGTATTCAGTGCTCTATGCTGGACTTTATGGAAAATTCAAAATGAAATCTGTTTTCAACAATTAACACCAAAATCTTTTAAGACTACTATTTTACTCATTATCTCACTGGTTTCTTATTGGCTAGGTAACACTTTGAAGAAGTTCAAATCCTCTACAGGTCTATGGCTGCCAAGTGAGTTTAGATGAAATTCCCTTACAGGCTCTGGCACCTGAACAGGACACACAACTGGACATACTCGCTGGACAAGGCTCAGCCGTGGATCCATAGGAAGAAGATGGATAGTAATCCTTAATTTACCATGAATTAGCTAGAGATTAAATAAAGGGATTTTATTAATAGATCTACATTTTGGCTTTGTCAGTCTTGTTTTTGAGTACGTTTGGACTATGGTAGCATGTTGATGTCGATGGCTCTGTTAATTTGGTTTTGGATTAATTGTGACTCTTGGTTGTACTTGTTTCATTTTAATGGAACAGACTTTTAGCTTTTTTTCAAAAAAAAAAAAACTTTGTAGTTGTAAATTTTGTTTGGAGTTGTGCTAATGCATTAACAGTTTAGTATAGTGACTGATGTATATCTTTTTATATATTAAAAAATAGTGGTAGTACACTGATTTCATTATAAAATAAAAATAGCATCTGTAAAAGTATTCAAAATGAAAACCTAATGACTGATATATATCAAAAGGTTAACTTTTATTTTTCATGTCCAAACGGTTAATTCAAGCATCTCAATCAAATAGTATTTATCGCGTCATAGCGGAACTATTCATACCCTATTCTTATAATCCGAACCTTTATAGTTTGGAATATCATGCTATAATGCCGATAGTGCCATAACCTTTATAGTTCAAAAACACTATAACAGCACTATAGTGTGCTATTTAGAACCTTGATCTCAATAAAATCTACAAATAAATATTTGGTAAATATCAAATCTTACTATATTTTAGATATTTTACTGTTTTTTCAGATTTTAAAAGATGACCATATAAAATATGTGCAAATGCTGATGTTTATTTAGTATCATATTTCAAAAATAAAAAAATAGTAATAATTTGTTTAGAATTCTACAAAATTTTATTACGTTAATTTAACTGAGATGCTCTAATTGACCCTTTTCAACATGAAAAAATAAACTTTGTCCCATTAATATATCGGCTGATATATATCACCGTTAATTAATTAGCAAAACTCTATACATTGACCTAATACAAGATATAGAAAATAATAATGTATATAAATCAATTCCAAAAGTAAGGTATAAATCATTCAAATATTTGAAATGTTGAACCAAGTAAATGCGACATATATCGTTATCACACTAAACTACCACTAATTAGTATAAACTGTGTAGTCTTAGAGCTGTATATGAGCTGAGTTTGAGCAAGTTATTCTCAACTCGTGCTCAGTTCATTTAATAAATGAGCGAATCAACTTGAATTAGGATGTCAATAACAAGCTATAAAGCCAATTCGAGTAGTTCAACTTATTACCAATTTGAGTTAGCTCACAACTCATTTATAACTCGTTTAATTTTCTTAGTTATAGTTACATACTAGTAAGAGGTTTTTTAAACAAAAATAATTCAAATGATTTAAACACAGACAATTTAAATATAATTAACAAGACAACTAAAAAAATAAAAAATATCCAAACAACATCTTAGGAGTTATTTAGAAGAGCATGAAATTTATTGTCACGAAATTTGTATAACTCGAGTTCTTAATGAGCTAGTTGGAATATGTTCAAATTCAGCTCATTTATTAAACGAGTCAGTTAACTCTAGTTGGAACTGACTCAAATTGTAAATGAACGATTTAAAACGACTAGTTAGCAAATGAGTTATGAGCAAAGTTGCGAATTTAAGCGATTTTGTACAACACTGGTCCCATGGAGTGTATTGAATTATACAGATTCCTTTTCTGTCTAATCAATGCTGTGTGCGTGTGTGTGCGCACGTGAAAGAGAGAGTTATATTGGATGCCTATCGGACCTAACTTGATTTACTTAAAGACTGTGCTACTGTAATTATTTCATTTTATAAAGAGCATATTTTTGAGCTATATAAAATCGCACCTTAATGATAAAAAAATAAAAAAAATCGCACTAAAATGATAACTTGAAAGACCAAACAAATTGGGCCAAAATATGTAAAAAAAGACACCTGCAAGCACAAACTGAGACAAAGCTAAAAGTTTGTTACCACTGTTATCATTATTACTCTAATTAATTATTTCGATCTCGAAGAAATAATTTTTAATCTAGTCACAAAGGCACGTAGTGTTTATGTAAAATATCATGAGTTTAAAATTTAAATAAGAGAATGTTCTAAATAAATATTAAATGTGTGGATGTCATTCATATTATAACTCTCATATTAACCTTCAATTTATTTCCCCACTACTCCATGCATATTGATGCCCATTACTATTGGAATTCATTTCTCCATTTATTATTTGTTTGGTTTTCATTTACAATTTGTAGCCTATAAATAGAGACATTGTAATATTGTATTGTACACACATGAAAAATGTATTAATAAAGATATTGTTATCTCTTATGTTCTCTCTATCTTGTTTATTTTTCTTATGATTGTTTATATTTATTTTATAACACGTTATCAGCATGAGAGCTCTATTAGTTGAAGATTCGAGATAACTTTAATATCTTTTATTTCAATTCCACTTATTTTAAAGATGTTTCATATGGCTCATATAATTTTATATGGAGTGCAATTTTTTTTTTATAATTTTATCTTCTAAAAGAAGATTTCCAGAAATCTTCTCAAGAATCTTTTTTTTTTAAAAAAAAGAATCTTTCTGAAGAAGATTTATATGATACACAAATTTTATGTTGAGAGTATTTCAATAAATTTTCTTGAAGAAGATTTCAACAAAGTTTATATGATGTACAAAAGATAATATTTATATATTAATATTAAATGGCCTGAAGTCATGTGTTAATAATTATTTTTCAAATGACCCGAAGTCATGTGTTAATCATAAATTCTTAACTTCATCTAATGACCCGAAGTCATTTGTTAGTAATTTATGGATTGTTACCAAATAACAAAAATGTTAGGTATAAATATGAATAAATATGGCATCATATTAATATGTCTATTGGTTAGATAAATTCTCAATTTTTCTTGTATGACCCGAAGCCATTTCTTAACTATTCAATATTAATTTGACTCATATTAATATTTTTTTGTGTATTGTATTTTTTTTGAATTCAATATTATTATTTTTCAATAATTTAATATTTTTGAAGAAGATTTCGAAAGATATTAAGAAGATCTTCCTGAAGAAGATTTTAAGAAAAATTATATGATGCGCAAATTAACATAATGTTCATATTTTTTTTCAATAATTTAATCTTCTTGAAGAAGTTAAAAGATATTCTTAGTTGATTTATTATTTCTTCATGGTTGAAGATATTATAACGAGTTATTGGACAAAATAATTCAATTGGTTTTGCTCTATTTCCTGAAGTAAATGTAGCAATATATAATGATAATTTTGAAAAAAACTTGTAGACGTGGACATGTACAAGAATGAGTTTATTATCTTGATGATTATTACAAAAACACATATTTTCACCCAAAGTAGAAAGATAATGAAGAAAATAAAAAAAAATACAAATAATAACAAATAAGAGAATTCATACTATCATTAATCACGTACCTATTGTACGCCAACATACCTGTAGTATGCTGAAATATCATGTTGATTTATATCAAACATCTCTAAAGAAATAAGAAGAAAATGATCGAGCAAATTTAATTTGTGAAGATGATCTCGACTTTAGCCAAATTGATGTATGTTGCTCATTTTGATGTTGATTTTTTTTTATAAATTTATTAATGATAAATTTTGCATGGGAAACATCGATTTTTTTTTTTAAAATTAACATAACCAGAAGAGTATACCTACTCTATAAGCTTTTTAAGTAAAAGACATAATTTTACTTAACAAAAGAAAAAATATATATATATATTATTTACACCTTGATTTTAAATAGCCTTAATATAAATGAGGTTTCCAAATCTGTAACAGATATTACATTATCTAATTATTCTCAATTTTAACTTTGTCCGAATTATTACATGATCTGACCTGTACTGGATTAGACCCCGACTCAATCTCACTTTGCCTTCCCAATAGAACTTGCAAATAAAAAAATTTCAATTGATTAATGATGATGGTATTAAATAAACTAAAAATATATATATTTTTATCGTTCAAGTAATGTTTATGGTACTTCTTACTTATTTGCAAATGTTGTTATTATTTTTGTTATTGTGTTGGTATTTTTTTTTAATTTTATTAATTGTAATTGTTGTAAAAAATTAATTAAAAGCTACAGAAGAGTTATCTTGTTGTTAGATGGAGGAATACAAATATATATTGATGTTGCATATATTATTCCAAATCTCAAAGAAATTTATTAAGATTTAAGAATATTCGCTGAAATGGATATTATGCTGAGATAAATAATGTTGAATATATGCTTATTGAAAATAAATTGCATATGTTTTCCTCCGACTTGTACTACACATATATTAGTATAATTAAAGCACACGTTATTGTAAACCAGAAGTTTGCATACAAGAATATATTTATAGTTTGGCATGACCGGTTAGGCCATTCCGGATCAATAATGATATGAAAGAAAAAAAAATAGAGAATTAATGTGAATACTTATCAAAGAATCAAAAGATTCTTTAATCTAATGAATTTTTTATGTGTTGATTTTATTTCTAGAACATATATAATGTGATATTTGTGGAACATTATATCCACCATGTGAACCATTTGAATATTTTATAATTTTAATTGATGTATCAATAAGATGGTCACATGTATGTTTATTATCAAATCGCAACCTGGCATTTGCAAAATTACTTGCTCAATAGATTTGATTAAAGAGCATAATCCAATTATAAAAATACGTCTAAATAATATCAAAATTAATGTTAAACATCCTGTAGATGTTCGTATATAAAAAGAAGATATAATATTTTACATACAACAAAACTAATTTGCATCATGCCAACTAGCTATTATAAAGCTTTTCCTTATAATTAGTTTTTGGTCACATACCTAATATTTTCCATATAATAATTTTTAAATGTGTGGTATATGTTATAATTGCTCCACCACAACGCACTAAAATGAGATATCAAAGAAAGTTGGGAATTTATATTGAATTTGAATCTCCATATAAAATCTAGAACTATTGATGGGAGATTTATTAATGGCTAATTTTGCCGGTTGTGATTTAGATGAATAAAAAATTCCCAACTTTAGGGGAAGAAAACTATCAGCTGGAAAAAATATATTAGTATGAATTATTATTGTCTTATTTTGATCCTCGTACTAAAGATTGTGAACTAAATGTTTAAAAAACAATTCATTTGAAAAGGTTAGTAAATCAATTGCCAGACACATTCACAGTGGAGGATTTCATGATGCGGCAAGGCAATAAATTCAAAAATTTTAACCTTCTTACAAGCATCTACGAATCTACTTTATTATGCCAATTATATTAAAGCAATTCAAATGCATGCAAATGGATATCTACTCATTCATTAATCACAAATCTATTTACTAAAGATGATTTGGATATACCTCTACCAAATGTCAATTTGGTAAATAGAGAGAAGTCGAATTCTCTTCTAGATCTCTTGAATACCTTCGTTTGTCGAAACTGCCTCCTAGTGTTCACCTTGAACTAAATAAGGATTAGAAAGACTTTGCTAGAGATCTTAATCTAATCTAAGCTTAGAACCTAGTTAATAACTCTTCTTGTTCTTCTAATAATTTCTCACTAGAGAAAACAATAATATGAGAGGAAGAGGGATGGCGGCTAGGAGGGAGAGGAAGAGAATGAAATAAATTTTCAGAAAATTTCTTTCTTCTCACATATTGAATACCTTCTCTACCTCTTCTTATATACAAATATACTAGAGTTTCCATTGTGTAACCTTCATAGTATAATTCTCTTTACTAAAAGAGATAACCCTAGCGCTGCTACAGTGCTTGCTACAGTAACTGCTACAGTGCGCGCTACAGTAACTTCCTCAACTCATATTCATTTTGGGTTTTAATAAACTTATGTTATAACAATGTTTTGCACATTATTAATTATATGTCATGTATATTATACTATATAATATGCACCATATTATACCAAATAATATACATGCACACTTCTTATAAATTTATCTTCGTTCTAAGCAGTCATGATATTTATTTATCACATATATATATTATTTCATGTCATATGAAACAATATATATCATATAAATAAAATATCCTTCTTGTTTCTCGTTCAGTTGGTGTGACCTATATGGAGGATCTGTGTTATGTTGGCAATGACATAAAATAGTTTATTACCATAAACTATAAGCGGTATTCTAGCTATACATTATAGTTACCCAAATAACATAGATGTAAAGTATCATTTTTACAATACACGATCCTTTAAAGTAATGTTACAAATAACATTACTTGTGTCTATTCCTTGCCACATGATATTATGAATAATATACAAAGTCGGACTGTGTCATCTTTGTATTATATTTGTTTCTTGGTCTCTTAAGTAAATTATAAATATATAACTGCACTTCAGTTATATTGCATGCATTATAATTCTACTTTACCAAAGGGCCCACAAAATATCATCACTCATTATAATTGAGGGGCAATGATACTATTGACATATAACTTTCTCCCGCACAAGTTATATACAAGGAATTAATATTTTTATCACCACTTATGATAAGCAGCTTTTAATACCAATTACATTATATACTTCTTATGTGAAAAAGAAATACATTTCATATCTTAGAATTCTGAGACACAATGAAAATATTAATGACACTAACATAACCCATATAATATTTTCATTCGTTAGGTCTGTTCAATATATGAAACCTTTCATATACTCATGTTATTAAACGATAAGCTTTTATCAACATTTATAGAACTACAATGTACTTTAATCAACATGACAAACTTATCATGATGTATTAGTGTTCCATGCTAATAACCAAGTTTGTGAACATTTTAGAGATTTATGTTTGTCATCATATAGAGTTCTATGGTTCAAGACCAAGAGCATCTTCTTGAACACTTCTAAAGATAAACATAAATTTCATGGAACAAAATGCATATAACATCCAATTCATAAACACAACATATAAAAGTAATCAACATAAGATAACTTTTAGAACACAAAACTAACACACAGACTCAAAGAAAATGACCAAATCACATGTACCAGCTACTAATGCTCCAATTAAAGTTGGTGTCCCTATTGGACAGACTAATTATAACACGCATGAAGCGTGGAAAAGCAATCGGTTCCAAAGATTAAAAATATAAAAATCCTCGAAAAAGAAAATGAGCAAATAATGAAAATGGTCAAGTCGAGGATATGGTAATTTCAGATAAAACTTCAGAAGAGAATAAAATTATAAGTAATATTGGAGTTCCAGCAGAAACTCAAGTATCTGAAATTCATGAAAATAAAGATATCTCTATAAATTATATCATGAATGAAATAATGTGGAACTGAGATGAAATTGATATCAATAATATTTTTGTATATAATATAGCGCTAAACATAATAAATACTGAGGATCATGACTAGAAGTCTATTAAAGAATGTCGACAAATAAATGATTGGCCAAAATAGAAAGGTGCAATTGAGGTAAAGTTAAACTCTCTTGAAAAATGAAAAGTTTTTGGACCTGTAGTCCTTGTACCTCAAGGTATAAAAGCAGTAGGATATAAATGAATATTTATGAGAAAATAAAATAGAAAAGGTGAAATTTTGAGATATACTCACCTGTTGTGGATGCAATAACCTTTTGATATATAATTAGTCTGGCAGTCCATGAAGGACTTAATTTGCACCTAATGGAAATCTCTGAAGGAATTAAGAGATAATGATATTTATATGAAAATCTCTGAAGGATTCAATTTAAATGGCTCGCTTGATAATGATATTTATATGAAAATCTGTGAAAGATTTAAGATACCGGAAGCATGTAATTTAGGTTCTCGAGAACATTATTCAGTTAAATTGAATAAATTTTTATATCGATTAAAGCAATACGGACGCATATGCTATAATCATTTAAGTGAATATTTATTGAAACATGGATATAAGAATAATATGACCTATCCATGTATTTTCATGAAAAGATATAGAAATGATTTTATATTAATTGCAGTTTATGTTAACGATCTAAGTATCATTGGAACTCCTGAAGAGCTTCCAAAAGAATAAAATTTAAAGGAAAAATTTGAGATAAAATATCTTGGAAGAACAAAATTTTGCATTGGATTGCAAATTGAACATTTAAAAATGATATTTTTATGCATCAAAAAAATTATATTGCAAGAGTGCTGAAATAATTTTATATGGATAAATAACATTCATTAAGTACTCTGATGGTTGTAAGATCATTAGATGTGAATAAAGATCATTTAGACCTCGAGAAAATTATGAAGAACCATTTGGTCCTGAAGTACCATATCTTAATGCAATATGAGCACTTATCTTGATAGGCATACAATGCATGATATATCATTTATAGTAAATTTATTAGCAAGATATAATTCTTCTCTCACGTGAAGATATTGACATATAAATAAACATATATTTAGCTACCTATGAGAAAATTTAGCAATACACAAAAGCAAGTCAAGTATGTGTTTGGTTAAGATCTGTAATTCAACACATTCATCAGACATGTAGATTGTCTTTTAGTGAAATGATCCCGAAGATCATATATGAATATAATATTGTATGTATTGCTCAATGAAAGGAATGATACATTAAAGGAGATAGAATAAAACATATTTCACCAAAATTCTTTTTCACATATGATCTTCAAAAGAATAATGTTATTAATATTCAGCAAATCCATTCAAGTGAAAAATCCAGCAGATTTATTCACTAAGGCGCTCCCTACTGTAATATTCGAAAAGCTAGTTCGTAATACTAGAGTTTGTTGACTTAAAGATCTTGATTGATGTTGTCATGAGGGGGAGTTAATATGCACTATATTTTCCTTAACTATGGTTTTTCCCACTTGGTTTTCTTGGTAAGGATGTAGTTGTGTATTTAGAAGAATATTGTACTCTTTTTTCTTCACTAGGTTTTTATCACATAGGGTTTTTCCTAGTAAGATTTTAATGAGGCATATTCTTATATAATTGACATCTAAGAGGGAGTGTTATGAATAAATATTAAATGTGTAGATGTCATTCATATTGTAACTCCCATATTAACCCTCAATTTATTTCTCCACTACTCCATGCATATTGATGCCCACTACTATTGGAATTCATTTCTCCATTTATTATTTGTTTGGTTTTCATTTACAATTTGTAGCCTATAAATAGAGGCATTGTAATCTTGTATTGTATACACATGAGAAATGTATGAATAAAGATATTGTCATCTCTTATGATCTCTCTATCTTATTTATTCTTCTTATGATTGTTTATATTTATTTTATAACAAAGAAATCATTTATTGTAATAATAAAAAATAGAATTTAAAAGCTTGATCTTCATCTTTCTTAAAAAAGATGTAATTATTTAGAGAAAGGAACCAAACCTCCTGCCTCCAGAGTCACTGCGGGGTGGGACCGATTACTTTTAAAGGGTTTAATTATGTTATTGTTTTTAAATGAGGGCCCATCCGCAGTGATTCTGGGAGCAGGAATTTTCTGCCCCCAGAGGGCACATGATTCAGTCTCTTAGAGAAAATAAATTTACTAGTCCAAATCGGTCCACGTGCTAATAGATTAATTTTTAATTATTATCGTTCTATGGCCATTTCAAGCCAACTAAATATGAAAAGATGAGGTGTTTCGGTGGACATCAGACCAAAATTCGTCTAATATATGATCTAGGCCATTCGATTCATGTTGAGATTCGCGCTAATGGTTTAGATTCATGAGGTGGTTTAAATCCACTCACACAAATATCTCAACAAGGATCAAACAACCAAATCCAGACATCCGAAATTACAATTCGACGTTTGTTAATTTAAAAATATCTCCTCCCTGCTGGGGGTGGCAACGAGCTGCTAAAGAGCAAGCTAGGCCACACTCGTACTCGACTTGTTAGTGTATCAAGCTGAGCGAGTGAGTTTATATTTTAGGTCCTGAGCTAAAACTATTGCTCAAGACTGACCCGTGGCTTGTTCGAGCGAGCCGAGCTAGTTCGTTATTAGCTTGACAGATTTATAAATTTGTATATTTTATTTCTTGCTATATCTTAAATTTTCATAACACATCTTATCAATTATAGTTAAAACAAAATAATATTTATATGACTAATTACTGAGGAATGCCCTTAATTCAATTGTAATTAAGCAAATCAACTACTATAAATTAAGTTTACAGCTAAATTCATACATACAAATATATCAAAATCCTAAATTCATACAAATATATTAATAGAATAAATTCATGCATACCAAATCAAACAAATTCATACAAATTAACTTAATTGCTTATAATTAATTCACACATGTTCCATGTAAAATTACTAATCAACTTCAACACCGTCCATGTGCAATTGCTATAATACTGGCTATAATATCCATAGACCATAATATCTCCAATATGAAATGAACGGATCTGATTAAACTATGTATATTAAATAGCTCGTTAACGACCGAGCAGGCTCGTGCCGAGCTGGGCCAAACTCAAACTCATTAATTCTGGCTCAAGTATGTAGCGAGCGAGCTAATTTTAACTCGATCCACTAACGAACGAGTTGTTACCGATCGAGTCACAAGCAAATACCAAGCGGGCCACGGGCCACGAGGTTTTTTGCCAGTCCTACTCCTTGCAGGGGCAGATCTATGTTCACTGATAGAGGATGCTAAGTCATCATCTATAATTTTAAAGTTTTAATTATGTATATTAAAATTTAATTTAATTCTATTTTTTTTTAAATGTTTCATATAGTTCAGCCTTCTTCATAAATATCAAATGTTTATTTATATTCTAGTGGTGAAAGATTTATTTTATGATTGTAGAAACTTGAATTTAAATTCTGTCCACTACATATTGTACATTTTGAGTTTAATGGATCGGTTTAGTTTAGACTTTTCAAAACCAACTAAACCGAATTGACCAAATATATTGGTTCAAGTATGGTTTATATTTTGTTTGGTTCAATTAGTGCTTCATTTCTTTCATTTTAGTTTAAATATTTTAGAACATCTACACATTTTGTATGGAGTTGAACAATTTGTGTATGAACATGTGTAATTTTGATTAATAATGGCATCGATAGGTTTACTTCGGTTTGAACCGAACAAACTAAAATGTACTTTGGTTTGTTCGGTTCGGCTCTTAATTGGTTTATAAGTTTAATCGGTTCGGTTCAGTTTCGGTTCTATTTTTGAAAACCAAAGAAAAATTTGATTTGATTATTTTAGTTTAATTTTAACTGAACTGACCGTTTGAACACCCCTGCTTGTGATGCTGTAAAACTCAATTCTAAAATCAGAGAAACTTGAAGAATCAAGAGTGATTTGGATGTGGATGATACGCCCAAATAGCAAATAACCGAGCCTATGACTGGTGTGGGCCCAGATTGTAAATGCCAACAGCGATTGATAGTTGCTGATGTGATGTGGTGGGTGAGTAGGGATGTCAATGGTACCTTTTTAGCTATTTATTCGATTAGTATCGTATTTGATAAGGTGGGTATGAGTAAGATTTTTTTTTCGTTAACTTATTGGGTATGAATCTAGGTAAGAATTTTTTTTCGTTAAATAAATGGGTAAGGGCATGGGTAATGACTATTTCTACCTGTTACTCTATAGGATAATTATAAAATATAAATATATATTCAACTTAATTTTCAACCCACTTAAATATATACTCAATTCAATTTTCAACCCACTTAAATGTATATTTGTGTTTTTAAATTTTTATTCTTTATAAAAAATAATTTAGTTGTAATTGATTGCACATTTGTTTTATTTTTTATTAGAAATGCAATTATATATGTGTTAAAATGAATGAGTTTTTGATGTTTAATCTGTAAATATAATAAAATTAATTATTATACTAGTATTATCCGTTATTCACCCGCTTCCGTTTCGTTACCGGATAATATTAAAGGGTAAGAGTAGGGTAAGATAAGATCAATTTTTAATGGGTATGGGTATGAGTATGGATAAAGTCAATTTTAATGGGTATGAATATGAAAATGTCTCCATCCGACCCGTACTGCACCCATTGACACCCCTATGGGCGAGCCATGTTTTGTGGATACTGTAGATAAATTACTGAGATTTTTGAAGGCTATTATGAAATCATGTCTTAATTTGTTTAAAAGCAGTTGCTGATGAGTCCAACTCATGAGGTCTTATCACATAATTGATCACTTATCTTGTTGCTTATATAATGCAGTTTATTGCAATTATAGAGGTTTAGAGAGATATATGATTATTTGTAGATGCTGTTGTATTTATTTGTTGTTAGTTTTTAATTTTTTATGGTTGCTGTTGTTGATGTTATATTTATTGTGGTTACTAATGTGACATAATATTAGCAAGTTATATAATTACAAGTGAGGTTATAGTAACATGTATATTCGTCTGTATTGTGAATTTATATTTTTGTTTTTAAAATTCAATTGATCGATATGAACTGTTTAACATGAATTTTAGTACTTTTAAATTTTTTTTAGTAGATACAAAATTACTATTTTCAAATAATTTCAAACCTTTAGATCAAGTGATATTCTATCTATCTAAAAATTAGAAGAAAAAAAAGGTCTAAAGAATGTATAGTTTAGAGTATTTCTCATCCACTTCATGTGAAAATTATGTTGAGAGATTCGAATTAACTATTTATTCTTTGAAAAAGTAAAATATAATTTGATTTGTAATATGCATATCACCAGAGTCTCACTCATACAATTTTATCATTATTGTTATTATTATTATTATTATTATTATTATTATTATTATTATTATTATTATTATTATCAAGATATTCTGAATATTTATTTGGCCAGAATAACGTGCTATATACATTAAGAGAGCGCACATTTCAGTTGTCAGTAAATCAATGGGCAATACTCCATGTTAATATCTGCCTCAGAAATCTATGGTGAATCGGAAGCTTTGCGAGCTTCTGGCAAACCCATGAATTGAGGCACTGTTACCAAACTTAAACGAAATTGGAAAGCTCATTACTTCAGTGAAATAAAAGTTTTTCTTCTTCTGTAAAAAGAAAAACAAAATAACAAAAACTGAAAATCTTTTTGTGCTTCTTTCTTTTCCCTTTCATCAAAATTATTAAGCATACATATTGATTAAAACATAAAAATAATAGTTAACTATGGTGGTTCATGAAGTAAGTCCCTGTAAGGATCCTCTTTTATTTTTATTCTCAAAATTTAAATAGTCAATTAGAATCACTAATGTAGTCTCCAAATTAAAATATGCTTGGAGACAGAATTTTACATTTTTTAGAACTTTTTACTTTTCTTCTCCCAATTATATTTTTTAACCATCTTTAAAAAAAGATGATAAACCATTTAATCATATTTTTTGAAAATTTCCAACTTTACCAATACTGCAGTCTAAGCTTGCAGAACCAAAAGAGTGTTTCTACAAGTTTAGTCTGTGAAACCACCCTTTATTCATTACTATAGTAAAAATATTGTTCTGCAGTCTAAAAATGCAGAACCAAAAGAGTGGTTCTGTAAATTTTTGGTACTAATAAAAATAATTTTTTTTAAAAATATATGATTAAATGATTTATCTTTTTTTTCAAAGATAGTAAAAAAATTCTTGGGAGTCACCATTTGTCATTGCGGCTCCTCAAAAACTCAAAAAATTCAGCATATTACGATGCATTTTTTTATATATTTGAGAGACCGCAACGAGAAATGGCGGCCTCTAAGAATGGAGCCGCCATTTATCGTTGCAACTCTGAGAAATATCGAATTCTCCACAAATTTTTGGAGCCGTCATTTGTCGATGTGGCTCTCATAAATATCGAATTCTCTAAAATTTATAGTTTATTTATTTATCTTTTGTTGGGAATGATATTAATAAAAATTGCGGGAATAATTCCGAATAACCTACTATTTGATTGACATGATGACATATATAGACCGACAGTGAAATAGTTTTCAGCATTTTAAAGAATTAAATCCAAAGCCCTTAAAATATCTTTGTCTTTTTCTGTATGTGGTAGGAAATAGGAATTATTGCATGGGCCCACGCATATTCAGGCTCTTCTGGGCTGTGAATGCTCTGTACATCATATTCAGGCATTTCTGGGCCCCCACTGCGGACGCCTAATTGCCCTTAAATCCGATTTTAAGACGGACAAAATCCGATTAAAAGACAAAATTGATGCGACGAGTTCCGCGGCCATTTTTATTAATACCCTCCAAAAAAACAAAATTTTAAAAATAACCCCATATATATATATATATATATATATATATAGAGTTAGGCTGGGGTGCTATGGATAGCATAGTGTCCTCCCGTGTTACGGCTCAATATTTAAGTTTTCAAAATCCAAACGGTCGATCCGAACCGTTCATTGTTTAATCCATATTGAAATGTGCTTGGAGACCAAATTTTATATTTTTTGGAATTTTTTTGCTATTTATTAAGATGGTTTCAAAATCGCTGTTTTTATTAAAATTCTGCACCACTGGAAAACAGCGGTTTCAAAAATGCTTAATAAATAGTAAAAAATTTCAAAAAAATGTAAAATTTGGTCTCCAAGCACATTTCAATATGGATTAAACAATGAACGGTTCGGATCGACCGTTTAGATTTTGAAAACTTGAATATTGAGCCATAGCACGGGAGGCCACTATGTTATCCATAGCACCCAGCCTAACTCTATCTATATATATATATATATATATATATATATATATTTTAAATGCCCTGACCGCTGGGCCTGGGGCAGGCCACACCCCAACTAGACTGCCTCTGGCAGGGGCGGTCCCCCTTTTTTTTTTTTTTTTTGAAGATCTTAATATTTTTTATTTAAATAATTTTGTGAAGAAATTTTTTTTTTGTTTAGAGTGTATGTCAAAAAATAAAACATTTGATATATTTATGAAGTGATGTCGTAACTCTTTATAACTTTAATTTTATTTATTTTTATTTTTTTAGTGAACTTTGATTTTATTTGTGAGTTAGTTATTACAGGTTTAAATATAACACTAATTAAGGACTTGGTCTTTATTCAAAAATTTTCAAGCTCTGACAGCTTGTTGATCTTCTGCTCTTTTTCTGATTTTTATAATATATGTATAATATATACATATACACATATACACATATAGAGTAGAACTAGGGTGCTCTTAAGCTCACTAAAGTTTTGGTGAGCTTAACTCTAAAACTCATCAAATCGATTTCAAATGATGAATCCGAACCGTTGAAATCCGCATACCTTACGTGTGATGCATCTACATATGAAATTTTTAAACATTCGAATAGATTTAGTATAAAGTCAAGCGGTCAAAATTAGAAGGTTAATAAATTAATTTTAGTGCATTCATTTTTTGAACTTTTTTTTACCGCTTGACTTTATACTAAATTAATTCTAATGCTTAAAAATTTCACATGTAGATGCATCACACGTAAGGTAGGTGGGTTTCAACAGTTTGGATTCGTCATTTGAAATCGATTTGATGAGTTTTAAAATTAAGCTCACCAAAACTTTGGTGAGCTTAAGAGCACCTTAGTTCTACTCTACACATATATATATCTACATATACACATACACATATACATATACACATATACATATATACAAACTTTTTTTATAAATATATACATATACATATATTATATATATACATGTAGAGTAAGGCTACGCTACTTCATGAATTAAACAGGGCGTTTTAATTCGCGCTCATATCTCTAGTTTTGAAGTCCAAATAGCCAATCCAAACCGTTAGATGTTTAATCTATATTAAAATGTACTTGGAAACCAAATTTTACATTTTTTTGAATTTTTTTACTATTTATTAAGATGGTTTGAAAATCGTTGTTTTTTAATGCCTATCGTTGAACGAAAACTTAAATTGGATTTTTAAGGCCCTAAGCGACATTTTTTTGAAATTCTGATGCTTCCAATGCCTAGTGTACCACCGAGGCAAAAATGAATCTGTCTCGTCCTCCCCTTTTTGAAAAGTGCTCATATACGTAAATCCGACTTTCCTAGCCAAAGTTATGGCTATTTAAAGTTTTTCCGAAAATTAAACTTTAGAAATTTATAACTAACTGTAGAAAAATTCAAATAAGTTGAAATTTATATCAATTCTATGTATTTTTGAATGCTCTACATGTTGGTGCAATAAATTTTGCAGTTTAGTCCTTGTATCAATCCATACTGATTACCAGCAAATGTCAAATTTGATGTTTTTAGTGCATTGCACTATACCAGTGGCCTTTGCTTAGTGCTTGGCTGCTGAGTTTGGACTTGGTACCATATCAGAGGTTAGTCTAGAATATTTTGTGCTTGGATAGAGATCTAATTTGATGTTTGAACATATTTTAGTAGCTCTAAACTATTGTTTTAGTACTATAAATAAAGAGGAGAAGATCAACAAGCTGTAAGAGCTTGAAATTTTTTGAATAAAGTCCTTAATTAGTATTATATTTAGACTTGTGATATCCAATTGACAAATAAAATCAAAATTATAAAGAGTTACGACATCACTTCATAAATATATCAAATGTCTTTTTTTTGACATACACTCTAAACAATAAAACTTTTTCTTCACAAAATTATTTAAATAAAAAATATTAATATCTCTCTAAAAAAAATAAAAATAAAAAAGAGGACCGCCTCTGTCAGGGGCAGTCTGGTTGGGGTGTGGCCCGCCCCAGGTCCATACGATCCGCTTGATTTTTGGGCCGCCTCAAGTTCAGGCGGTTGAGGCATTTAAAAAAAAAAAAAGGCATGCATGGTTATTTTTTAAAATTATTTTTTGAGGGTATTAATAAAAATTGCCGCGAGTTCCGATGATCATATTTGGAAAGTGGAATTTTATTTGTTTTTATATTTCCTTTTTCAGAAAATTGAACGTCAGCTAAGTCCCCAATTTTCATTAATTAACTAGAAACATAAGATGGTTTTACACGAGTAAAAAGTGAGAACTTTTTTATTCACAGAAATTATTAAATCTAGACATACAAAAATAAAAAGAGTACATTGTTTATAATAAATATAGAAAGATTTGACTTATAGAGTTTGATTCAAAATATATAAATCTATCTCAATGGTCTAGATCCAAATATCATGTTCTGTTGGATCGTCTGTAGACCAAAGCTAGATTCTCCTCTAATCGGACGATTCAGATCCAAACTAAAAAAAAATTAGATCTGAATCATTAAGTTTGATCCATAATATTTGAATCAGACTCAATAAGTTAGATATTTCTATATTTATTGGAAACGATCTACTCTTTCTATTTCCGTACGTCTAATTTTAGTAATTTCTAGAGATAAAAATTTTCGGTAAAAAGTTATTTAAGAGTGGTTTAAAAAGTCAAATTGAGGCTTATTAGAAAAAGTTTGAAATTGACTCATGTCATAATGAGTCAAGTTAAGACTGAGTCACACATACTATAATTTCTAAAGATAAAAAATTTCCGTAAAAAATTATTTAAGAGTGGTTTAAAAAGTCAAATCAAGCCTAATTAGAAAAAGTTTGAAATTGACTCATGTCATAATGAGTCAAGTTGAGACTCAGCCGAATCTGATTTTTAGCTGAGTCACACATACTATAATTTCTACAGATAAAAAAAATTCTGTAAAAAGTTATCTAAGAGTTGTTTAAAAAGTCAAATCGAACCTAATTAGAAAAGGTTTGAAATTGACTCATGTCATATATAAATAAGTCAAATCAAGCCAGATCAACTTGTTCATACTGTGAGTCACACATAAATCAAATATAGAATAAATACAGACCAATGTAATTGCAATTTGCAACTATGTAAGCTCCTTTTCATGCAATGAAAGCCTACAGGCACTTTTAACCAAAAAATAAAATAAAAAGTAAATCAAATATCTTCGTCTACTTTATACTGTAAGTTGTGTATAAATCGCGAATTAAAAAATAATTACATCTTTATCTTACAACGATATTTATTCTCTTGTAGTAGAAACAATAAAGGGTAGTTAATAAATATTAGAAAAGAGTTTCGAATTAGTTTTTGCAAAAAGCTGAGGAACGAGTCGAGCTGAATCAAAATTTTAACTTTGTTTTATGTTAGAATGAATCAGAATCAAACGAACTAATTACAAGCTTTTTCAAAATGATATATCTCACAACATTAAACAAGAGAAAATTACATTTTCTAAAAATAAGTGGATTGCTATTTTTTTTTCCCCTAATTTCGCAAATTTTTGTGTCATGAAAGAATATAAATCTTTTTTGTTTTGAAATGTTTTATTGGGATAAATGAATATATAGCATCATGCGGTTATGTTGTAATTGAAGTTGTAACTATTCACAAGAAACTTCTCAACCTAATATATAAAAATATTTGAATGCATGGATTAAAGACAGTTTTAAAATAAATAATTGGACAATTTCAATTCTAAACTCAAAATTTAAGATATTTTAGAGGATATTGATTCTGGTCATACTTTTAGAATCATATATATGAGCCTGTTATTCAAAATCCACCACTTCATCAGTTTTGAAATTCGTACATAATAAAAACAACTTTTTTTAGATTCGTACATTTCAAAATATGAAAAATTAAATTTGAAATAACAGGATCCAATTTCAAAGAATCAGAACAGGTTTATTTCCTCAACAATGACTAGAAATAGTGTTGTAAAAAACGTCCGTTTAGACCGATTAATCGTCCGATTAGTCGAACCGTCACGGATTTTCTCGAATAATCAACTGATTATTTCCGATTATGCCTACTTATTCCTGATTACTTCAAATAATTGCTTGGCAATACCTATCCATCTGACGAGCTCATACCGTTATTTACAACAATGATTAGAAATGCATCACATCCAAATATAATGGTGAACCAACCAGCTGGCTATTCTGGTTTACACAATAAATAAATAATAACCATAAATATATTTATTTCGGCTCAAATCAATTTCACCTCGTCCTGGACATGTAATTGTCATTTAATTATTATTATTATTATTATTATTATTTTTTTTTTTTGACATATCTCGATTCAGGACAGCAAATTTTATGTTGGTCTTTTGACCCGTTTCGGATTACATTCGACATGGATACGACTTCGTGTGATATTTTTTTAATTTAATGGGTGACGAATTTCTCATAAGCTATATCGGAAATAACAAATAATATTAGCTTAAATCATACTTTCATTGTATGGTGAGCCATGGGCATGGCGAATCTGAATTTCACCCAGCTGAGATTAATCTGGGCCGTTTATTTTTTCAAATTGTACCTCAGGTACGGGGGACACGAACTCAGGCATGGCACCGTATATTCAAAGTCAAAGTATTTAATTTCTATTTCTTTCTGACAAAATTTTTGCATCCATTTCTGATCCTCTATAAGTCGAGTTCCATTCCTGAATCCGATAAATTTTCTTGTATGACGGAGAATGAAATATGTTGCCCACGTGCTGCATGAAAAATTTCAGCGAACCATCAAATTCAGATTTATCGGCTATCGCCTTTACACCGTCATTAAAATTGGATCGGATCATCGAATAGTTAGAAGAGAATTTAAAATCGAATCAGATCGGATCTGAACTTCCTTACAAATCAAATGTTACGCCGAAGGAAGCACATGAAATGGATACAATCATGCTTTGAGCTTTTCCATTTAAACTGGGCCTTCAGGAAAGTAGGCCTTTATTTTGGACTCGGCCCAGTATGCTCCTGAAATGCATGAAAATCATCGACCTTGTTCGGTTCTATACACCACACGTATATAAGACATTTATTATGCCATGTTGTCATAGGAAAAATTAACCTTGGAAGAAAATTCTATGGGGAAAGGACCATCTTAATCATTTTAATTAAAATAACTTTCAATTATAAGGGTCATAATAAAGAGATGGACTATGGTGCATTGTAATGTATAGCTTCTTTTCCATATTGAATTATAAATTACCGGATTCAAAGTTCAAATGACCGATTTAAACTGTTCATCTTATTCTCCATATTAATATGTGTTTGGAGACCAAATTTTATATTTTTTTGAAAATTTTTTACTATTTTTTTATATTTATTAAAAATCATTGTTTTCAGACAAATCGAAACATAAAAAACAGCGATTTTCAATAAATTTTAAAAAATAGTAAAAAATTTTCAAAAAATATAAAATTTGGTCTCCAAATACATATTAATATGACGAACAAGATTAACGGTTTGGATCGGTTATTTGAACATTGAATCCAGTGATTTATAGTCCAATATACAAAAGAGACTATATATTACAATGCAACATAGCCCATCTTCATAATAAAATATTACTTTGGAGGGTCTCTATTTCTTATGTCCTCAATATTTTACCTACAGAATCCTAATATATATATATATTTTTTACATACAAGTTAATAGGCACAAAAAATCATACATTATGTAGGTACGGAAAATTAAACCAAATAAAAAAATGGGTTAAACAAATTAAAGTAAGGTATGCATGGATGTCATAAGTTTTCAATTTTAAACAAATTAATGATAAGGTCAACATTTTGAAATATTGAGGTGGTAACTAAAAAGATTTTGTTTTTTATAATTCTTAAATTATTTTTCCGATTCAAAACAAAGTCGCTGGAGAAGTAGAATTAGGGTGTTTCTAAGCTCAGGAATTTTTTTGTGAATTAAATTTCAAAACTTATTAAATTAACTTCAAACGAGGAATCTAAATCGTTGAAATAACTACTTCACACGTGATGTATTTACATATCAAAGTCATAAATTTTTGATTTTAAATAGTACAAAGTAAATCGGTAAAAAACAATAAGTAAATAAACACATTAAAATATATACAAACTTTATAAAAGTTTGTCAAAATTTTATAAATTTAATATGTTAATGCATTATTCGTGAATTAATCAGTTTCTCAATTTTAATTCATTATCTATAATCATTCGGATAAATTTTGTAGTTAAGTTTATTATAATACTTGATAAGCTTAAGAGCATCTATACATAACTATGTAAATTCTAGAGAAAGAAAACAATTTCCATTTTAGCAAATTTCAGGATGAAACAAGTGCGTCATCCTTTCAACTTGCATATTAATTAAATGAAATTGACTTGTTGCGTGCTTGCCTACGCAAAAGTCGTTCTTGGCTACTCTTTGGATCCACAAAATCTTAATCTAAATGTATCAAAATCCAAATAGCCAAATCAATAATTAAATTTTATTTTCAGGAAAGTTATGGGTATGGGATTCTACACATTTAAACTAACAAGATAGACTTGAGTTATGGGTCATATACGACAAAAAAATATAATGCAACAATTTCCAAGGGAAAATGCATAGGAAGGGTTAAAAAAAAAAAAAAAAAAAAAGGTCATACGTACTCATAATGGAAAATTAATTTCTCCCATGCAAATAAAGTTGGGAAAATAGTTTGATCTTGATATTTTTCTAAATAATTTGGCCCAATAAGGCCCTTCCATATTGGGTTTATATGTGGCTGAAAGAAAAAAGTTCTCCTTTAAAGAAAGCCGGTGGTGGTGGGCGCTTTGTACTATTAATTGTTGTCTCCTGCTCTAATTTGTCAAACAAATACAATTTGAGAGAAAGTTAGTAATATGAAAAATAAAGAGAAAAAGTGGTTGCTCGGATTTATTATCTTCATTGTTTTGTAATTTGTATGCATGTTATGATCACATATTGCTGGTATATAATGAGGCAAAGCAGGGGTGGAGCCTAAAATGGCCTAAAATGTGCTAGGAGAACAAATTTTACATTTTTTGAAATTTTTTTACTATTCATGAAAGATGGCCTAAAATGGCCTAAAATTTTATTTTATTTTCCTATTCATTTTTGGCCATCTTTCATAAATCATAATAAATAGTAAAAAAATTTCAAAAATAGTAAAGATTAGTATTTTACAAGTTTATTATATAATCAATTTATTGAGCTATTTAAATCGAAGTTTAAAGGTTATATGATAGGTTTTTGAGGCCGTAGCACGAGATGGCCTTATGCTAGCCTTACTCTCTATATATAAATATATAATCTAATTAATCTATCAAAAGAATGAATATATTAAATTTAACCACATATGCAACTTATAGATTGTGTAAGGTGGTTCATAAATTTATAATTTCTTTAGACCATCTCATCAATTGGAAATGCAACAAATTGAAGAACTTAATTTAGATATTAGAGCCATAAATGATGTGACATAAAAATATTTTACAGTAGAAGTAGGGTGGAACAAAATACTTGAGTGAAGTACAATTTTATAATTTTTTGGAAAAAGCTTAGAGATAGGACTAAAAAAAAAATTAGAATAAGGCATAATTTTATATTTTTTAAAATTTTAAGTATATATAGTTGAAAATTTTGGAATTGTTAGATTTGGTTGCCTTTAAAATATATAACATTAATAATGGGTATGATTAATTGTACTATTAAGCACATAAGCGTCTAAACATAGCCTTTTTAAAACCTTGTTTGGAGGAAATTAAAAAGCATTTATATATATATATTTTTCTCATGTAGAAAACGTAAGCTACGTGCTAACTTTCCCATCATTCCCTATAATGATTCCTTAAGTGAACTATAATGTTTCCTTAAGTGAACAAAAGGAAGTTCCATCTAGCTACCTAATAATTAATATTCTATTTTAAATATGAATATATTATATATAACATAGGCTTTTGCATAAACCATGCATGGTAAAAATATATATATCTAAGACGACCTACAAGTGTTTAGGATATATAGCCTTTAATTACTATCAATATCAAGTGCCTCTGATCAAGGCTTGGAAGTACAATTTAAATCTGGCATGAGTGCCACACTTTTTGCCAAACAAAATTTATTAATTAAAAATGCAATTACTACCGCAAAGCAATACCACTAATTACATCATGGGAAAGCATTCCTTACCACAAAAGTCTAATCACATTGTAAGTATCATTAACATATAATTAATTAAGATATAACTAATAACTAAAGGTCCTCAATGGTTCAAGTATGTGAATATATATGTGATGCATTGACATCAACGCGCAAAACATGGGTCGTCTTATAATGATATATATATTTAAAACAAAACTGAACCATCAAAGTTGGCAGGTTCAAGATCCAAAAACATTTGCATCGTATGTATTGTAAATATTAATGACAATTGGCAACAATTTATGTACTCCAATAATTAATTATTGTGAGAGATTGGTAGGGGTGGCAAAAAAAAGTTTGTATCTTGTGGCTTGATTGTGATTCGCATTTAATTCACTCGTTAACAATTTGTTTGTTATTAAACTGAGTTGTTAATGAGTCAGTTTGTCCTCAGTTCAGAACTTGCGAGTTCAAACTGGAGCCTAACTTGCTCGTCATCTCGCGAGCTAGCTTGACTAGTCATTAATTTATGAATTTGTATGAATGTGTGTGTGCATTTTATACTGTTCAGCTCAATTCAGATTAGTTCAACTCGTTCTCGCTAGGTTTAAAAAGTTTGTAAAATTTATTTTCTTCTTAAAACAAGATTTAGTTAGTTTGCGAGGTAGTTCAGTCCAGCTCGAATCTCTAAAGTCAGCTCGCTCATGACTCGAAGGAATCAACTCGTGATGTGTTCAAGCTGAACCCAACTCGTGACAAGCCACCCGGATTGGGAGAAATTTCAAGGGGTTTTCCGCATGCATCATGAGGTTTGGTTGGAATAAAAAATAAAAAATGAAGCTTCGGGGTCTGATTGAAAATTTATATTGTAGACGAATGAAGCTTCAAGGGGTCTTTCCACATGTTATAATTAGGCATCCATAGGTTCTCATTTTTCAGAATATTTCGTTTAATAGAAGGTTAAAAATGAACTATTTTATTGAATTAAGTCCATTTTTAAAGAAGCTTCAATTGCTGAAAAATTAAGTCTATTTCATTTTACACAAAAAAAGTTGAAAAAAAATGAAAATTTTCTTATTTTTATTATTTTAAAATGATCTTTCATCCATGTACACGTGTACACGTCATATGTCATTTTTTTTCAAAGATTCTTAATTCTATTTTTGTATTTTTTTTTTATATCATCCAGTAGTAATCAGGCACTAGATTTCAAATTATATATCCAACTGTCTTAAAAATAATTCTCTACATTATAGATTGATACTGATCGTCTTTCCAAATCATGATTCACCATCAAATATTTTCTCAACTTCCAACTTTGCAAAATGTCAAGAGGATACTGTTTCTAAAAGGGACTTAACATTTGGATGGGAAGGATTCAAATTAAGCCGTCTGAAAATAACATATGCCAGTTGGGGAGAAGAAGCAGATCCCTTGGTAAAATAACACGCCTTTAGGTGCAAGGTCTCTTTTGAAAAAGATTATTAGTGGGGCTGATTAGGAGCTCTTTACCCCTTCCATTAGCATCAAAGACAACAAAATATTCTGGAAGTAATGAATTTTAAGTCAACCTTCAATTTGCATCAAAGGAATTAGAGTGAAAAAAACGTGCCATGTTGTGCTGTGCTGTGACTAATACATCGTGATTTTGGTCTTGTGCCATGATCAAATTAATTTTTCACGTGCCGTACTGTGTTGTGACTAAAATATCAAGGGGTGGTCATAACACACAAATGATCACATTATGTGAGTCACGCCGTATCCAAACTTGTCTCGCGTGGTCATTTAATTATTTTAAGTTTGTTTATTCAAGACTCACTATTTAATCAATATTTAATGGTCATAATTACACTTGACTCGCATGACTACATGTTGCACTGTGTTGTGACTAAATTTTTCACATGATGTGTCGTGCCGTGCCAAAGTTTTAAAAGATGGTCACGGCACACGAATGATCACAACATAAGACACGTGAGTTACAACATGTCACTGACACATGTATCGTGCAGTTTTGTGCCATAACTGTGGCATTTTGTAACGGAGTTGGTTCCGCCGTACCATTTTTCCCACTCTACAAGAAATGCATATATGCTTGCAATTCCAGTCATTTCCATATAATAGATATATAATTAATTAAATTAAAAAGCACTTTTCATGTTGTTGAAATTTAACAAACCCAAATTAAGTGCAAGTGATGTTGTCATACACCCAAACCAGTTAATTATTACCAACAAAGTCATACATCAATATTGGTTTTAAAGCCATCTTAATGCCTAATAAATGGAAGTGATATTTAATTTAACAATTGGTTCCATACACATATAAATCATACGGATGAAACCTAATGCTTTTAAATTGTCAATCTAATTTAATGTTATGATATATATATGAGATGGGCTACGGTGAGTTGCGAAGTAAAACACATTTTTTACTTCACGCTGTATTTTTATTTTGAAAGTCCAAACGATCGATCCGAACCGTTAGATATTTAATCCATATTGAAATGTGCTTGAAGACCAAATTTTACATTTTTTTTTTAAATTTATTTACTATTTATTAAGCATATTTTAAAATTGTTGTTTTGCTGTGAACAATAAAAACAGTAAAAAAATTTGGGCCATCAGATCAGCGACTTTCAAAATTGCTTAAGAAATAGTAAAAAAATTCCAAAAAATATAAAATTTGGTCTCCAAGCACATTTCAATATGGAGAACAAGATGAACGGTTCGGATCGACGTTTTGAATTTTTAAATCGCAAAATATGAGCGTGAAGTAAAATAATTGTTTTACTTCGCAACTCATTGTAGCCCACCTTTATATATATATAGATGAGCTACGCTACTCCATGGAGTAAAATGCATTGGTACTCTATGGCACTATCTTTTTATTTTAAAAATCCAAACGACTGATCCGAACTGCTCAACATGATCTCCATATTGAAATGTGTTTGGGGCCCAAATTTTACATTTTTTAGAATTTGTTTACTATTTATTGAGCAATTTTGAAAATTGCTGATTCGATTGTTTGGAAAATTTTACTGTTCACAACAAAACAGTAATTTTTCAAAATTGCTTAATAAATAGTAAATAAATTCTAAAAAATGTAAAATTTGCTCTCCAAGCACATTTTAATATAGAGATCACATCTAACTGTTCGGATCGATCGTTTGAATTTTCAAAATAAAAATACGATGTGAAGTATAAACGTGGAGATTTAATTTATCCTCGTAAGGAAATTTGTGATATCTAAGTATATTTTTTTATTTGCCCCCTAAATTAATCTTCTTGTAATTTGATACAAATTGCGATTGTGTAGAGAGCTCAAACAATACAATGGCACAAATTCCATCTTCATAACATTAAGCTATTTATTAACACCAGTCACTGACGTCATCGATGATGCTCTTCACACAATAAAAGCTTGCAAACAGGCCCTTCAATTTAAGATTTTGCAATTAAGGTCCTCTAAAAGCAATTTTTAAAAATAAATATTAATTGAAGGCTTGAAGCTAGCTAATTTATCATTGGGAAGTTTCTTATCACACGCCGAAATCTCATTGCTATTCACATCTCCTGTTGGGAGCCCAGTTTTGCAATTTGTGTATTTGTGTATTTTTTATTTAATGCAAATTGAGTGGTTGCAATATTTAGTGAAATATTTTAAGGTTAATTTAGCATATATTTAGCTTTTATGGTATGTCTATTTAATATTTAAAAATAATATCATTCACACTAAAACAGTAAAATTATAGATGTTTTGTCAATTATTTAAATATGACATGCATCAAATTTGAATCAATTGGAAATTTAATTGATCACCTATCATAAAGCCATTATAACTCTTAACTTAATTTTTTTTTATATTTAATGCATCAAACCTGTTTAAATTTAATAGACATGCTATTTTAAGAAACAAATAACACAACTACAATTTTTTACTTTCTAATTTGAAGAATATTTTTCAACATACCACACGGATGTACAATAAAAGTGAGAGGTGCACTAGAACTATATATATATATATACCTTTATGTTAATAGCTACATCATAACTATGCAATGAGAAATTTGTCCCACTGTTCCAATCTTTTTAGTTGGCATGTTTACTGTCAATAATATTCATAAGCTTGAGAATCAATATTTGATTCAGTAACCAAATACAATACATTTTTTGTGAGAGGTTACATGCTTGAAATTCAAATAAAAATTAATTACTCGCACAAAATATTAATGAGTGGGTGGTTTTAGCCCCAACCTCTTACTCAAAAAGAAACAAAAAATACATAAACAATCCTTTATTTTAGACCATAATTAAAAAAAGAATTCTTTATTTTATATTGGTTTCAAATTCTTACCATTTACCAACAGCCATTGTCCATGATATTGCCACAGAAGATCAAGGACTCAATTTTTTAAATGAATTGTAAAAACCCAGGCCCGGCCCACTACTGGCCACCCTTGATCTAGTCGCAGAGTATTTCTTATTTCTTAATTCATTGTTTACTTCTTTATTTTTTTTTATTAATTAATTTTTCCTTCATAGGTGGTTTACACAGAGAATAAAATATGAACACCGCAAGTGGTGTATCTATGTCGGTTCATCTTATTGGTGGCACTTTTTGTTAATAAAATAATATCTTTTTGTTAATTAATAATTAAACGGTTCATTTTTTAAGAAAAAGCAGCACACACTATTTTAGTAGTAGAACAATTCTAAATTACAGGTTTTACTATGCTGTCACCGTCATTTTCACCAAAAGAGAGAGCGTGTTGCCACCTACAAAAGATATATATAGGAAAATGCTACTATATATGCTAATATGTTTGTTTTTTTTAAAATATATATATAAGTTACCTAAAACAATTAGTCAGAGGAGTTATTCGATTGTTAATTCTTATATATATATGAAGTGGGTTACGGTGAGTTGCGAAGTGAAACTACTATTTTACTTCACGCTCATATTTTGCGATTTTAAACTTCAAAATGTCGATCCGAATCGTTCATCTTGTTCTCAATATTGAAATGTGCTTGGAGACCAAATTTTACATTTTTTTGGAATTTGTTTACTATTTATTAAGCAATTTTGAAAGTCACTGATCTGATGGTCCAGAAAATTTTAGTTTTTTTACTGTTAACAGCAAAACAGCAATTTTCAAAAATGCTTAATAAATAGTAAAAAAATTCCAAAAAATGTAAAATTTGGTCTCCAAGCACATTTCAATATGGATTAAACATCTAATGGTTCGGATCGGTCGTTTGGACTTTGAAAATGAAAATACGGCGTGAAATAGAAACGCGTTTTACTTCGCAACTCACCGTAGCCTATCTCATATATATATATATATATATATATATATATATATATATATATAGGACGTGGCTACAGTGCTACGGGTAGCTAAGAGGCCTCCATGCTACGGCTCGGATTTCGAGTTTTCAAAATTCTAACGGTCGATCCGAACCGTTCATCTTGTTCTCCATATTAATATGTGCTTGGAGACCAAATTTTACATTTTTCTGAATTTTTTTACTATTTATTAAGCCACTTTGAAAACCCCCGATCCAACGGTGGCTTACCCCAACAGTAAAACCAGAAACTACCGTTGAATCAGCGGTTTTCAAAGTGGCTTAATAAATAGTAAAAAAATTCAGAAAAATGTAAAATTTGGTCTCCAAGCACATATTAATATGGAGAACAAGATGAACGGTTCGAATCGACCGTTAGGATTTTGTAAACTCAAAATCTGAGCCGTAGCACGGAGGCCTCTTAGCTACCCATAGCATATTAGCCAAAACCTATATATATATATATATATATATATATATATATATATATATAACTTTAGTTTAAAACAGATTAATTAGTTCATTTTTTGAATTGTAAAATATTAGTTCTTAAAAGATTAAATATGTAGATGCCATATGTAAAAAGCAAGATAGAAGAAAATGTTCAACAAAATAATTTTTATTTTTATTAATATCATGCCGAAATTTTTTTTTGTCAGTATATTATTAATCAAACAGCTGCAACTGGCACCATCTTTTTTATGTGCGTGAAAAAGAAATCAGACAATATTTATTTTTCCAAAAAAATATCGAGCATATGTTAAATTTTGAATCTGTGACCTTTCAAACAGAAGACAATTGGGCATTGCCTTCGCAAAGTTAACCATGCAAATTATTGGCTTATTTTATTTTATTTTTATTTTCTGTTTCCATATTATTTGAAAAGTAGTTGTTGAGGTATACATTAATTTCTATTAAAAAAACAAATAGTTATTACATCCATTTTGTATTTTTGTAAATTAACAAACATTTAACCACTTTTAGTTTTGTTTTAATATATACTAAATGATATAAATGAATTGACAAAAATTTTAATAACACGGTCGCTTCTAGAAATCTGGATGACGCAAAATCATTAGAATTGCTCCATTGTTTTCTAAAGCATATTATTCGAAAATCAATAGAATTGCGAAAGTAAATTTACATCTAGAAGTTGTGCTTGGTACATTCAATAGAATTGTGAAAGTCTCGAAAATCAAACGAATTGGTAACATCAAAGTTCAGGAACTACTACTTTGATCTTAGTCAATCTCTCTCTTTCTCTCTCTCTCTCTATATATAGAGAGAGAGAGAGGAGGGTTCCACTGTACTCTTTTTTTCTGCTCCTAACCTACTCCTAAATCTGTATCCTCCAATCCACATAAAAAGTTGTGCAAATCAGAGTGTTGATTATAGCAAAAAGTCACCATCCAGTACTGGACGCCTCCTGTGCCTCCTTTCTCTCTCAACAATTAGAGATCTCCAGCGTGAAAGAAAAACTCTCCTTCACGTTCTCTTCTCTCAAACGCTCTCTGTCGATCTTGCACACAACTCTCACTCTCACTCTCAGTACTATCTAGATCCTATTTGGAGATTGCATCTCAGTACTTCCAGTATGCAATTTAATACCTGATGTAAATATTGCATGGTTCTAAAATCAGAGATAGCTTGTAATTAATTTCATTATTTTTTAAATCAAAGCAAGCTGACTGATACTAAACTAACAAAAATTTATAGATAATTTCTAAAAATATTGCTCACCATCTTATGAGTACTTCAGAATTGAATTTCATTATTACTCTATGCAAATTTAAAGAAATTTAATATAAATTTAGAAAGTAGATTATGTCAGAGAATAGAGAATGATGATGGTTGCGATGAGTGTTCGACGGAGCTTGGAGCCATGGCCAGCGATGAAATTTGGGTGGGTTCGCTGGAAGGCTAGGCGGGAGCAACCATGCCGTCTTCTCTTTCTTCATTGCGTGAAGGAGAAAAGGTACATCGGAAAGGAAAACTTGAATTACGGGAAGGAGAATGCATCGCAAGGAGGAGAGGCGCATCGCGTGAAGGAGACAATGCTCTGATTATCCAAAATCAGATGGCAATTTCAATCACTGGAGAGAAACACTAATATTTGGTCACTGGAGAGGAAAAGAAGAACTTGAGGAGTGTTTTTTTGGAAATGAAACGTCGTGATGAAAAACAATCTGATCCATTGATCAAAACAAGATGGTTGGCTCAGATTTAGGACCAGGTTAGGAGCATGAAAAGAAGGTGCAGTGGAACCCTTCTCATATATATATAGAGTCCGGCTAAATTGTTACCAGCAGTATTTCAGCCAAGTGCTGTTGGGGCTATATTTTATTATGTAATGTTCAAACAACAAATCCAAATCGTTATATATTCAATCTATATTAAAATCTACTTGGAGACCAAATTTTACATTTTTTGATTTTTTTTTACTATATATTAAGCTAGTTTGAAAACTGTTGTTTTTAGTAAATTTCTGTAGCATTGAAAACAACGGTTTTAATTTGTTGTTTGAACATCACATAATAAAATATAGCCCCGGTAGCACTTAGCTGAAATGCTGCTGGCAACAATTTAGCCGGACTCTATATATATATATATATATACAGAGAGAGAGAGAGAGATAGGCTAATGTGGTTTCGGTAGCATATGGACCGAAATACACACGATCCAAATTGAAATTTCAAAATCCAAACAGTCGATCCGAACCGTTCATCTTCTTCTCCATATTAATATCTGCTTGGAGACCAAATTTTACATTTTTCTGAATTTTTTTTACTATTTATTAAGTATTTTATAAAATTGTTGATCCAACGGCGGCTGCACAAAACAGTAAAACCGTTGGATTAGCGATTTTCAAAGTGGCTTAATAAATACTAAAAAAAAAATCAGAAAAATGCAAAATTTGGTCTCCAAGTAGATATTAATATGGAGAATAAGATTAATGGTTCGGATCGATCGTTTGAATTTTGAAATTTCAAATTTTGACCGTGTGTATTTCGGCCCATATGCTACCGAAAGCACATTAGCCTATATATATATATATATATATATATATATATATATATATATATATATATATATATATATATATATATATATATATATATATATATATATATAGGATTTGGCTAATATGTTATGGGTAGTTAAGAGGCCTCCCGTGCTACGGCTCAATATTCAACTTTTCAAAATCCTAATGGTCGATCTAAACCATTCACCTTGTTCTCCATATTAATATGTGTTTGGAGACCAAATCTTACATTTTTTGGAAATTTTTTACTATTTTTTTAGATTTATTGAATATCGTTATTTTTTTTATGGTCCAGATTTGTCTAAAAAATAGCAATTTTATATATATAGGAACATGCTAGCGTGCTATGCATAGCATAGAACCCCTCCATGCAACAGCTCGGATTTTGAGTTTTGAAATTCTTAACGGTCGATCCGAACCGTTCATTTTGTTCTCCATATTAATATGTGTTTGGAGACCGAATTTTACATTTTTTGGATTTTTTTTACTATTTCTTTAGATTTATTGAAAATCGCTGTTTTTTTATGCTACAGATTTGCTGAAAACAGTGATTTTCAATAAATCTAAAGAAATAGCAAAAAACTTCCAAAAAATATAAAATTTGGTCTCTAAGCAGATATTAATATGGAGAACAAGATGAACGGTTCGGATCGACCATTAGGATTTTGAAAACTTGAAATCCAAGCCGTTGCATGTAGGGGTTCTATGCTATGCATAGCATGCTAGCATATTCCTATATATATATGAGGAGGGATCAAGTTACAACAAGTCACAACAAGCTTTTTTTTTAATTTTGAAAGTACATATCGTCGATCCAAACCGTTAGATATGATATGTACAATAAAATGTGGTTGGAGACCAAATTTTATATTTTTTGGAATTTTTTTACTATTTATTAAGATGAGTACTATTTATTAAGATGGGTACAACAACTAGTCAAATTCATACCATTGAATTTTGTACTCATCTTAATAAATAGTAAAAAAATTCCAAAAAATATAAAATTTGGTCTCCAAGCACATTTTATTGTACAGATCATATCTAACGGTTTGGATCGACGATATGTACTTTAAAAATTAAAAAAAAAGCTTGTTGTTGTTATGAATAAAATATTAATGTGGATGTCCATAACTCCCAATATTCATTCTCCACTATCCCCACTACTCCATGCACTACAATTGGAATTGATGGCCACTACTATTGAAATTTATTTCTCCATTTATTTAGATGGAATTTTTCATTTACAATTTGTAGCCTATAAATAGAGGCTTTATAATCTTGTATTGTACACACATATGAGAAATATATGAATAAAGAGATTGCCATCTTTTCATCTCTATTTTGTTTATTCTTTTTTATGCTTGTTCATATTTATTTTACAACACGTTATCAGCACGAGAGCTCTACTAGTTGAAGGTTCGAGGTAACTTTGATATATTTTATTTCAATTCTAATAGGTAATTGCTATATGGAATAAGTTATCAATTTATGTACATTTATTTTAATATGTTTAATATGGTTCACATAATTTTATATGAAGTGCAATTTTTTTTATCTTCTGGAAGAAGATTTATATGATGTACAAATTTTGTATGATGTTCATTTTGTTATTTTATTTTCAATAATTTAATCTTCTTGAAGAAGATTTCAAAAGATATTAAGATCTTCTTGAAGAAGATTTCAAGAAATTTTATATGATCTGCAAAATTTATATCATGTTCATATTAATTTTGTTTTTCGATAATTTAATCTTCCTGAAGAAGATTTCAAGAAATATAATTTGTTCAAGAAGATTTTAATAAATTTTCCTGAAGAAAATTCCAAGGAAGAAGATTTCGGAAAAAAAAAAATAAAAAAAATATTTCAAGTAATCTTCCTGAAGAAGATTTATGCAACTCACAAAAATTAATATGAGAAGATTCCAATATACCTTCTTAAAGAAATTTTCAATAAGGTGTATATGATATGGAATTTTTTTTTTTAATGATGTAATCTTCCCAAAGAAGATTCAAGAAATATTCCGAGTTCATATATTATCTTTTACATTACATTATGTTAATGAAATGGCCCGAAGCCATCTGATTATTATGCTAATGGCCCGAAGCCATATGAATATAAATTATTGTTATATGGACATGGTAATAAAGAAAAGCGCATCATTCCACTAGAAGTGAAAAAATAATGAACAAAATGAATTACTACCAGAAGTGGAAAATAATATGATGGACAACTAGTCATGTGGAAAAAATTGAGATTATTATCATGGTGATTATTTCAAAAACACATATTTTCCACTAGAAGTGGAAAGATAATGAAGAAAATAATGAGAGGAAAATAAAAAGAATATGAGAAAAAGAAAATATGACATAATAGCAAACAAGATAATTCATATTATCGTTGTGGTGATAAATACCATTGATCACGTACCTGTCAAATGTCGAAATATTTTGTTGATCTATATCAAGCATCAATAATAATAATAAATAAATAAAATCGAGATAAATTTTGTTTGTGATCTTGATCTTATCCAAATTGATGTCGCTCATTCGAATTTTCTAGTAATTTGAAGAAAATAAATACTAATGTCTTGATTAATAATGATAATATATAATATATATATTTATTGAAGTATTATTGATTGTAGAGATAATTATTATATGAAATTAGATTTGCCCTATATAAAACAGAATTGATTGGTTGTGGTTCTTATATGATAATTTAATTCTTTGCATTGATCTATTTTCCTTTTATGTTACAATAAATTTGAATATTATTTTTTGCCGATAGTATAACTCTTGAAATATATTAAAAAAGGAAGCTGCCTAGATGTGTCGGTTTGTTATTAATTTGTAACAAAATTCAATTTTCAGAATCACTTAAAATAATAATATAGAACTGCATTAAGATATGTTGACAGTTACCGAGAATTTACGATTCGTTGAATTAATATTAATCGTTCCATGGTATATTATATAGCTCTGAGTTAATAATTACTCATGATTTCATAGTATATCATAAAGTTGCCATTGGACATAGGTCTTTGTGCTGTACATAATTTACATTTTAGTTTTTTTTGATGTCTTATCTTTCATTTGCTTATACTTTATTTATTTATTAGTTTAAATTATATTATTTTATTTAGTAATTTAAGAAGTCAATATTAGCATTATTTTTGGGTAATAAAAAAATTGATTGAAAGCTCCAGAAGAGCTATTTTGTTGTTACATGGAAGAATATAAATTTATATTGATGATGTATTATATTCTTATAAGTCTCAAATAAATTTGTTAAGTTTTAAGAATATCCGCCGAAATGGATATCATATTGAGACAACTAATGAAAAAATATTGAATATATGAAAAACAATGCATATTGAAAATAAATTGCATATGTTTTTCCTCTGACTTGTACTACACATATATTAGTACAATTGAAACACATGTTATTGTAAACCAGAAGTTTACATACAAGAATATGTTTATAGTTTGGCATGACTGGTTGGACCATTCCGGATCAATAGTGATGCGAAAAAAAAATAGATAATTATTATGAACATTCATCAAAGAACTAGAAGATTCTTTAATCTGATGAATTTTTTTTGTGTTGGTTTTATTTCTAGAACGTATACAATATGATATTTGTGAAACAATATATCCAACATGTGAACTATTTGAATATTTTATGATTTTAATTGATGCATCAATAAGATGGTTACATGTATGTTTATTATCAAATCGCAACCTGGCGTTTGCAAAATTACTTGCTCAATAGATTTGATTAAAGAGCATAATCCAATTATGAAAATACGTCTAGACAATATGAAAATTAATGTTAAACATCCTGTAGATGTTCGTATATAAAAATAAGATATGATATTCGCATCATGCCAACTAGCTATTATAAAGTTTCCCCTTTGGTTTTTGGTCACATACTTAATATTTCCCATATAAGAATTTTTGAATGTGCGGTATATGTTATAATTGCTCCACCACAACACACTAAAATGAGATATCAAAGAAAGTTGAGAATTTATATTGAATTTGAATCTCCATATATAATAGAGTATCTAGAACCATTGATGGTAGATTTATTTATGGCTAATTTTGCCGGTTGTGATTTTAATGAATGAAAAATTCTCAACCTTAGAGGGAGAAAACTATTAGCTGAAAAAAAAAATATTAGTATGAATTATCATTGTCTTATTTTGATCCTCGTACTAAAGAATGTGAAATAAATGTTCAAAAGATAATTCATTTGCAAATGTTAGTGAATCAATTGCCAGACACATTCACAGACTCAAAGAAAGTGACCAAATCCTGCTAATGCTCCAATTAAAATCGGTGTCCCTGTTGGACAGACAAATTATAACACGCATGAAGCGTGAAAAAGCAATCGGTTCCAAAGATTAAAAATATAAAAATCCTCGAAAAAAGGAGCAAAGAATGAAAATGGTCAAATCGAGGATATGATAATTTCAGATAAAGCTCTAGAAGAGAAACAAATTTATAAATAATATTGGAGTTCCAGCAGAAACTCAAGTATTTGAAATTCATGAAAATAAAGAGATCTCGATAAATTATATCATGAATGAAATAAGATGGAACCGAGATGAAATTGATATCAATAATATTTTTGTATATAATATAGCGCTAAACATAATAAATATTGAGGATCATGACTAGAAGTCTATTAAAGAATGTCGACAAAAGAATGATTGGCCAAAATAGAAAGGTGCAATTGAGGTAGAGGTAAACTCTCTTGAAAAATGAGAAGTTTTTGGACCTATAGTTCTTGTACCTCAAGGTATAAAATCAATATGATATAAATGAATATTTATGAGAAAATAAAATGAGAAAGGAGAAATTTTGAGATATACTCATATGTGGTGGATGCAACAACTTTTTGATATATAATTAGTCTGGCAGTCCATGAAGGACTTAATTTGCACCTAATGGATATTGTTACAGCCTATGGCTTACTTGATAATGATATTTATATAAAAATCTCTGAAGGATTTAAGATGCCTGAAGCATGTAATTTAGGTTCTCGAGAACATTATTTAGTTAAATTGAATAAATTTTTATATCGATTAAAGCAATATGGACGCATATGCTATAATCATTTAAGTGAATATTTATTGAAACATAGATATAAGAATGATATGACCTGTCCATGTATTTTCATGAAAAGATATAGAAATGATTTATATTAATTGTAGTTTATGTTGACGATCTAAATATTATTGGAACTCCTGAAGAGCTTCCAAAATAATAAAATTTAAAGGAAGAATTTGAGATAAAGGATCTTGGAAGAACAAAATTTTACATTGGATTGCAAATTGAACATTTAAAAATGATATTTTTATGCATCAAGAAAATTATATTGCAAGAGTGCTGAAATAATTTTATATGGATAAATAACATTCATTAAGCACTCCGATGGTTGTAAGATCATTAGGTGTGAATAAAATGACCTTGAGAAAGGATGGAAGAACTATTTGATCTTGAAGTACCATATCATAGTGCAATATGAGCACTTATATATCTTGATGGACATACAATGCATGATGTATCGTTTGATGTAATTTAGCAAGATATAGTTCATCTCTCATGCGAAGATATTGGCATATAATTAAACATATATTTTGCTACCTATGAGAAAATTATAGCAATACACTAAAGCAAAGCCGAGTATGTGTTTGGTTAAGATATGTGATTCACACATTTGTCAGACATGGCAGCTTGTCTTTAAAGAAATGATGTCCTGACGATCAGATATGAATATAATATTATATGTATACTCACTGAATAATGATTTAAAGGAGATAGAACAAAACATATTTTCACCCAAAATTCTTTTTCACACATGATCTCCAAAAGATTAATGTTATTAATGTTCAGCAAATCAGTTCAAGTGAAAAATCCAGCAGATTTATTCACTAAGGCACTCCCTACTGCAATATTCAAAAAGCTAGTTCGTAATATTGGAGTTCGCGATTAAAGATCTTGATTGATGCTGTCATGAGGGGGAGTTAATATGCACTATATTTTCCTTAACCATGGTTTTTCCAATGGGTTTTCCTGGTAAGGCTGTAGTTGCATATTTAGAAGAATATTGTACTCTTTTTCCTTCACTAGGTTTTATCCCCTAGGGTTTTTCCTAGTAAGGTTTTAATGAGGCATATTCATATGTAATGGACATCCAAGGGGGAGTGTTATGAATAAAAATATTAATGTGGATGCCATAACTCCCAAATCCATTCTTCCACTATCCCCACTACTCCATGCACTTCAAATTGGAATTGATGGCCACTACTATTGGAATTTATTTCTCCATTTATTTAGATGAATTTTTCATTTACAATTTGTAGCCTATAAATAGAGGCTTTGTAATCTTGTATTGTACACACATATGAGAATGTATGAATAAAGAGATTGCCATCTTTTTCATCTCTATTTGTTTATTCTTCTTATGCTTGTTCATATTTATTTTACAACAGTTGTAACTTGTTATAACTCAAAAAATATTGTAACTTGATCCTTCCTATATATATATATAGATATATATATATATATATATGAGGGGGGTTCAAATGCACCCAATTTTTTGTGCACCCAAATGCACCATATATTTTAAATCCTTTTTCTTCGTTTTCAAAGTCCGAATAGTCAATCCGAACTGTTAGATGCGATATAATATTAAGATGTGCTTGAAAACCAAATTTTACATGTTTTAGAATTTTTTTACTATTTATTAAGCCACTTTGAAAATCGCTGATTTTATATTTTCTGGACCATTGGATCAACGATTTTCAAAGTGGCTTAATAAATAGTA
>JARJHM010001053.1:0-81454 GCA_033356055.1 Carex pumila | reverse complement strand
AAAGATACAAAAGTAAACTAAATAGAGAGAATGTATAAATGACGTTTATGGCTTATTCATATAGTTATCAAGTGTAGAATACAATGTTATTAAGCCTCTATTTATAAGTTACGAATTGTAAATAAAAAGTAATCTAAATTACTTCTAATAATAAATGAAGAGTTGAAATTTATTTCTTTGGGAAATTTTTTGAGGTGATTAATGTTGAGAGCACAGAATAAAACATGAAATAAATTTTTAATAATAAATGGAGAGAAGAAATATATTTTTTTAAATATTTGTGTCAAAATATATCTGACGGTCCGGATCTAAATTCAAAATTTGAGTTATGGTGATATGAATTCCACTGAAATGGTGAACTGAAGGTCCATTCTACTAGCTTGTGGCTTATACCATTAATTTTGTGCAAAGCCCAATTACTAAATTTAAGACAGAGCCCATTTGCAAGAAAAGCTCCTGTGGTTTGCCCACCTTGCTCTCTTCAACGGCCCATCATTTTTAGTAATTTGAACTACAGTTTTATCGCTGTGATAACAGCAAGGATGTAAAAAACGAGACACGACACGATACAAAACGTAACCAAGTATGACTACACTTGGCTACAGTGCGGGGACCATTTTTATAATTTTTTTTTTTCAAGACACAACATGTAAAAACTGAACTTGATCACAACATGACATATAATCTAAATTACAACATGACTATTCATGAAATAGCACAACACAACATAAATTACATTTCTAAATAGCAGCACAAACTTTGCAATAACTGTAAAATTGAAGGATTCATTGCCAAAAGAGAACAACACTAGTTACTAAAAAAACATTTGATAAAAAATAAAATAAAAGGCCTTAAATTATTAAGATACTTTCCAAAAGAGAACAACACTTTGCAATAACATCCAAAATATACATCAGATACGTACACAAGAAAGGTGAATAAAATGAAGACAAAAAAAAAATCCTCAATCTTAACATGTGCTCAATTTTTCAAGCGAAAATGAGCGGTCTAGTAACAAAGACAATAATTTTCATGTACAAAGTTGCAGGTTCGAAATCTAGAAAGAACAATTTCTTGTAAATACTAAATAATTTGATGACTTGACCTCCAGTCTTTATAAAAAATAAATAAATAACATTCAAGAGGAAATAAAAGAAAGATATATTCGTATGTATTTTGATCCATATACATTCCAATGCATATTAGTCACTCTCTATGTATATATATCATTTATCTAAGAAATGGTGTGAGGGTAATTTATATTGTGCAAAAGGTGGTCTAATCGAGTACCGGAGTCTATGCTTCAAGTTGATTCATTTTATGCCCTCCATATCAATTTTTTTTTTTTTTTGGTTGAAAGCCGTAGGCAATTGCATTGATCCAATGATTTACAAAGTAGCTATTACATAGGTTTATTTTGTTAAAATTAAGAAGCATTAAAATCTATACATTGAGCTACCTGTACAATCATCTAATTTGCTATGTCAGAAAATAAAATATACGTGAAGTCAAAGAATGTGAATTGATATATTCGCGCCCAAATAACAAGTAGGTGGGCCTTCTGATTTTCCTCTCTGAGAATGTAGACACAGCAGTAATTTCTTCGAGTTGCATATCCCACAGATTATGCCGCATCGAACCCTTTCTAGATGACGAAACATCTTCTTCTTTTCGAATTCGACACCGCCCAGAGGAGTTCACAGCCAAGATGCACTAAATTAAATCAGATCGAAACAGTCACCACTCAAGAGAAGGAAAGAAGAGGGCACTGAATCAAATCAAACTAGGACAGTCACCACTCAACCGAGATAGTACTAAATCAAACCGGATCGAAAACTGAATCAACCGGACCAAGACAATCACCATTGAGAGAGGAGGAAGAAAGAGAGAAGAAAGAAGACAACTTGTCGCGTTCTCGTGATTAACTATCAAAATACATACCTTATTCATATATAGATATAGTAGGTGCTACGGGGCAGAATGAATTCACGAACCCTCAGTTAAATTCGGAAAGTCGAGACGAATGAAAAATATAACAAGCGGCAGAATCCTTCAAAGAATCTATCCGCTCAATTGAAACGTAGCAAGCTGAATCGGATATACAAAGAGGGGTGGGTGGAGGGACAGGGTGGAGCTGGCCAACTCTCAAACCAGCTTCGTGGAACAGATTGCCCTTTCTTTCTTTTCTTTTTCTTTTTTTTTTCTTTTCGGCGGCTCGGCGGACAACCCTAGGAGAGAGCAGTTGTATCCGTTGATTATGTTATTGCTCCTTCATATCAAGCTTGCATGCATGGTATTTAGTTCCCAATTTTATAGTCCCTCAAAACATCTCATATAATAACATCTCTGTATTAAATTTATTATAATCTCGTCACATGATACAAATAAAAGAAAGAAATATAAGAATGACAAATTACACCTCCTATATATCAGCTTACTCGACCTTTACAATAAGAAAATACAACTCAAATGGGACTACCCTAATTAAACTTCACAAATGATGTACATTTCTAATTTTGATCAAAATCTGAAGGCCTATTTAAAAGTAATCAAGCCCAATATCCTTCATGATATGGTCTTGATCCAGGTCCATATCAAAGCCAGCATTGCTTATTTCATTGGGGAAATAGTCTAGCAAATAGTTGTGTTGAAGCATTGCTTGTAGGTTTAGGAGCAAATTAGAGTTTGCACTGGAGTCCATATCCTGGTTTTTGGGGGCAATCATGGAGTTCACAGCATGTTCATGGCACATGTCAGACATGGCCATTGGATTATCCACTAGAGGAGGTGGGGACAAGTTCATAATAGGAGCAGCAGGACCGTGCTCCCTGCTGTACTGTGACGTGTCTCTTCCCTTGTTAAATACTCGACATAAAACCCAATCCTCCTACACGACCGAAATCGAAAGGAAACCAATATATATAATTATTCAAGCTAATTAAAGAAATAATCATTGTTTCATATATAGGCATGAATTACATGCAAATAGTTAAAATTTCAAACATGTATGAGTGATCATTGTTGTTGTTTTATTTGAGGGAGATGAGTATACGTAGTGATTAATTATTGGACAATTTAATTTGCGTACCTTTAAATACGTACCAAGGTTTATAAAGAACATAAATTTGAGAAAAGTAGGTAGGATAAATCTAGATCAAAATGCTAATTTGATAAGTATCAGTCTTTGATTTAGCTAGTGGTAAAAACACATATTTTCTGACATGAGAAATTATGGATTCGAAACTCAAATGGGAAAAATTATTTCTTGTAATATTATAGATATGAAATTTAGACTCGACCTTCATCTTTCTTTCAAAAAATTAAATGCCAATTTGATTGCATTTGAACACCCAACTAAAATTTACACATCTCAATCACTCTGTGGTAAGAATAATATATAATTAAGATGTATATATATAGTTTTTATAGGTGCTTATGTACTTGACAATTACAAATTTCATAAATATATGTTTCTTATGACACAACTACAAATTAAGGCAGCTGAATAGTAAATACCTTAGCTGGAGCATTTGGTGTTTCTAGCCGGAACTCGTGCATGACCCAACCCGTCTTAACTCCGTTGGGTGCTCGTCCCGAGTAAAAAACCAGAGTCTTTCTCATCCCTACGATCTCATGTGTGGATGGATTAGGCACTGCCCGGTCCTTTCCAGTTGCCTTCCAGTAGCCGGTTTTGGTTGCCCGGTTTGCGCGGGAACCAGTTGCGTATTTGCGATCCTTGAAGCTGAAGAAGTACCACTCATCTGCGCTCAGCTTAGCCACCTCTGTAGTTATATAAAAGGATAAAACTGTCAGTAATAATTTTCTGTTGGAGCGCTCAATTGCAATATATATTAAGATAGCTTCTTCCTTATTCCCTTGGGTAAGAAGAGGTGTTGAGAGAAAATTATAATTATCAAAAGCCTTTAAAAAGACACTATCAATAACCTAAAATGTTATTAGGCTTATAGGCTAGCTGTTTGTTGTATTTTATGACTCAGAATGTTAAGTCCTACATATATAGTATTTTTTTTTTTTTGAAATCAAGTCAAGGTGGAGTTCATGAAAGAAAACATCCTTCGCTGAACATAAAAATATTAGGTAATTTAAGTTGCGATAATCGTCTCCTAGCCGCTACTGGTGATCAGGACCTAAGGCTATATATTACAAGAAACCTCAAGACGTTATGTACGGGTAACGGGTTTAATCCTCCACGGACACAAGGTAGGGGAATAACATGTGACATATATATATATAAACGAGCCTTCTACATTTAAATAAAAAATTAATATATATAATTTTGGATTATTATAACAAGCCCTAGTAGATATATTGGTGTGGAATGAATCTGGTTTTTACAGCGTTCAAGAAAACAAAGGATGTATAAGCTAGCTTATAAGAGAAAAAGTATTAGATGTACCAATCAAAGGGGAATTATTAGTGCTATTCCTCGCGTGACATCTTTTAAATTGACAGGTTTGGATCGTAATGAGAAATATGGCAAGGAATATATTAGGGTACTTGTGATATAAGCAACCGTATAGTTAACATTTAATTAGTTAATAATTTATGCAATTGCAGCATTGATTAACATCAACTAGCTAGACAGTACCTTTCGTTAACTTTTTCGTTATATATATTTATGTTTGTTATTTTTTGTTATCAAATAATTCATGCACAAAAAATAATATCTAGCTACTTCTTAATTAAGGGATTCGTTTGATGTGAATATATATCTTCTGTTTATGTGCATATGCAACTATAGTTAATTGACACAATGCAATATAATATTTCTATATTTTAACTGTTTGTCAATACTCATGAAAAAGAACTTTGCTCATCGAGTTGCAAGATTTTCTGATAGCTACATAACTAAATGCAAGTAAAATATTGATTACTTCTCATTTTAATTACAAAACCAAACAATTTATTGCTAACATAATATTTGATTATAAAGAGAACTAATGAGAGCATCAAAATAACAAGTCAATTTCATTTTAAGTCTTTCATACTACTTGATAAATTAACTTGATAGTTTGAGACAAAACAGTAGACAACTGAAACATTATTGTTTTTGTTGGCATTAAATCCAATAAGGTTGGCAATAAATCCAACGATTTTAACCTGGTGCAAGAACTCTAACAAGCAATGTATCCTCACAACAGGTGTAAATAAACATTATCCATTTTAAATCATAGAGAAAACATTGCCTTAATTTGGTTATATATAATGAACCTTTTAAACAGCATATGACTACATACATGTATGAACAAAAATTACAAACTAATTAATACTGCGAGTAAGAAAAAAATGTCTGAATGTTTTATGAAAATTGAAATTTAATTTCAAAATTTTCCAAAACTTTCAACTCTGATTTGAAGTAAACAAAGAGGTAGATCATGGCAACTCAATCAATTTTTTTGAGAAAGAATGAGGGTCTAGCTTATGGCAACTCAATCATGATTTCAAATCCAGCATGCACCAAAAATATATTGACTATAAAACTAAAAACCGTATATAATATATATACACATGTAAAAGCCAACAACCAGTTAATATTATATATGCTCAACTCACACTGCAAATTTTCAATAGATAAAAGAGTGGCATGATCAGTCAAGTACCAGGAAGTTCCCAAGGTTCCCTCGTGTGCAGATCGACCTCGACCAGAGTACCTTCTGAGATCCGCTCGTTCGCTACCTTCTTATAAAGATAATAACAAACGAGTTCCTCATCGCTCGGGTAGAACCTGAAACCTGGCGGTAGTGTCAGCTCAATGTCCCGCAACCCCATTGTGAGACAGAGAGAAGAGAAAGAGGATGTGTCTAATGGAGATGGATAGCTGCTTGGTATAGTTGACAAGAGATAATGCTCTAATCAGTAGTGTTTTATGTATGTTGCTTTTGTGTTCAAGGTGTACTGGGGGTATATATACTGGAGTTTAAATTCTTAAAAAGCTGAGGTAGAGGTGGGTTTATATAGGCACGGATGTATTAATTAAGATTAATATGATATATATTTAATGGAGGGGATAAAATCTGTCTCTTTTGTGTAAATTCTTATCTCTATATCCTGCTTATTGTGACGTAATCTTCATTAATTGCTATTTGCTATGGCACCTCTTTCTCTCTCACTTTCTCTTCTTGGTGGTGATGCAAGGTCTAGTTTGAGATGGCCCGTTGTGCAAGAAATGTTTTCTTGGATATATAATACTATAATGCTTTTGTTACCCCAGCAATAACCCCCAAAAGTTTATATTAACTACCAATTAATTAATACCGAAGTTAGTGTTGATTACGAGAAAATATGCGGATTATATGAAATATATATATTAAAAGAAAGTAATAATCGACAATTTTCAAATCAGAACTTATTAAATAGTAATACGAAATTAATCGTCATGTTTGCTAATTAACAATAACATGCATGTTAGCGCATCATTGAATTTTCGGGATGAATTTCCATGTTTGCTAGATGCTGATTCACAGAACATATATATATTAGCATTTATATATAAAACAGTGGCCAATGTGCTTATACAAAAGATTAATTTGTCTGGTATCACTACTATATATATATACTTGCTTTAATTTAAAGGTAATTCAATATGACCTAATGACCGACAAATTAATCTTTTGTATATAATTAAGCGTGTCAGTTGTAATTAGAATTATAAAATTATATATTTAGCATTGGTTTCTGGATTTACCGGAAAATAGAAATAAATATCAAGGTTCTAAATAGTGATTATAGCATCATCAGGCTAAAAAATACGCTATCGTGAATAGCGTAACTATAGCAAAAGTTATCCTACAAAGTGTTTTTTGTTTAAAAATATTTCTTTTGTATTTTAACTAATTATCAATATTATCTAAAATTTCATAGAATGATAAGTAACAAAAAATTAATTAAGGAATTAGAATATTCATATTAAATTAGTACAAAATTTAAATTGCTATTTAAAATATCTCTAATAACATTATAAATTATCTATCTTTTTTCATTCAACATAACCTAAACATAATGGTATAAACTATATATCTTTTTTCTATTAAAAAAACCTAAGCATCATGGTATAAACTATCTATAATTTTCTATTTAAAAGAAAAAGCAAACCGGACCTTGAAAAAAATTGATCCTTAAAAAAGTTTCAATTTGAACCTTTAAATAAAAGCCTGTGTTGTAGCATAACGTGCCCTATACCGCGTAGCGTGTAGCGCAAATAGCGGACCGCTATTACCGTTATAGCGGTCGTAGATGAAATAAAACACTTTCATCTCATAACTTAGCGTTTAAGGTCTGAAAATACGTAGGGCTATTGTGTCGCTATAGCACGCTATTTAGAACATTGATAAATATTGAACAAAATGATAAAATTCTAAATTCAGAAATTTTCTAAATATAAGAAAATTTGAGCTTAAATATTTATTGAACAAGTGTGGTAAGGGAACAGGGCATGGCTGTCATGCGTTTTGGTAAGCACGGGTACCCCTTGTACGCAGGGTCGGTCCTGAAGATTTTGAGGCTCGGAGCGAGAGAAAATAAATGAAATAGTTGCTATTTGACTTTTAAAGTGAACATGTCTTACAACTTTACAAAAACGAAACACCTTATTTAAATCTTCTGAGTAAATTAACCATTTTGTATCAATAAGTTCTCTGTTTCTTAATTTTTGATCAAAATAATACATGAAGAATCCCCTATTGTAATTATCCTTAGAAAAAATTAATATTAAAATCTCTAATAGGACCATTCTCAACAAGCAAATATCTCAGTTTTAAATCTAAACCATCCCACACTCTAGGATCGTATATATTTATCGATAACAAATAATCGAAGCACTCAGACAAATGATTAATTTCATCATTATTTTCACTAGTCTCATTTTCAAGCACATTTGTTATTTTTTATTTACTTTTTTTTCAGACATATTTGTTGTTTCTTAATTTACTTCATCTTCATTTGACTCATTTTGATTTTCAGATACATTTCTTGTTTCTTCGTGCATCTAGTTTTCCAAAGACTCATTTTGTAGATTAGCTTTTGTCCAAAGTTTTTTAATATAACCTTTTTGAGGTTTTAGTTTTTCTTCTCCCTCTCTTTTTCTATTTTTTTTTCGCTATCTGATGCTTATTTTCTAGGAAACATTGCTTTAAATTAAAAAAATAAAACAAAGTAATAGAACGATAAAACCTAAGTAATGAAGCAGAGGCAGTTCAATCCAGAGGCCGTGGTCCACCGCCTTGCCTCACCCATTTCAGCCGCTGTCGCTGTTGCGCTGTGCCGCTGCACGTAAGATTTCTTAATTTCTTTCTTCCCTCATTTACTCGTTTGTTGATTAACAAAGAAGAAACGGCAGAACTAGATTTTTAATTTTCTAGATTTTTAATTTTTTGAGTCGGCTGTCACAGTTGAAGAATTGGTAGGTTTTCAAAATGAGGAAATTTCTTCCAAGCAAACAAATGGTAATTTTCTTAATTCCTATCTGCTATCCATGAATGGAATTTCTTAATTGGTAGATTTCTTTTCTCTTTCATTGTTGAAGAATTGGTAGATTTCTTAATTTCTGACGGCTGTCCGTGAAGTTACTTTGCTAATTTAACACATAATTTTTTTGCGATGTTAACACATATATTTTTTTGGGGGGGAACCTTTTGGAATTTGGGGCCCAGGGCCATCGCCTGGGTGCCCTGGACCAGGGCTGGCGCTACTTGTACATGCTATGTTTTTGGATGTGCTTGCCTAGTAATAGGATTACATAGCATGATGGCATGACTAAGTACCAGGCACGACACAGCTGAAACTTTTATTATTAGAAAAATAAATAATTATCAACAATGGGGAAGAGATTGATGGAAATTCAACATATAGGAAAAACGTGATAGTTCATAATGTTTAATGGACATTATAGATAATCACAGCATGCTTAGCGAAAAAGATTAACTCTTAACTAAACAACGAAAAAAAGGGACTTCATTGTCTATCACCACCAGGAAAAAAAAACCCCACACGCCTAGTCCTCATAACCCATGCGCCCCATCCCTTTCTTTCTCCTCTTCATTCCGAATTTATTTTTTCTTGGCCATGATAAACAATGAAGCAATAAAGTCCTGTTTTTTTTGTTTCACTATTTAGTAAGGGATTAATCTTTTTTTGCTAAGCAAGACGTGATGGTCTATAACGTCTAGGGGACGCTATAAACTATCACGTTTTTCTTATATGTCAAAATTTTTTCAAATTCCTTTCTCATTGTCGATATTTTTTTATTTTTCTATTAATAAAAATTTCGGCATGACACCGATGCTGAGCAAACATTATCATACACGAAGTAGAAACAAAACATCACAGAAAGACACTTGTCATACACAAAGTATAAACATAAAACATCACAGAAAAACACAGAAGATTGAGTATATTTCTTAAAAAGAAGTGAAAGTTGTGATTTGAACACAACCTTCGAAACAGAGGCCTATATATATAGCATAATGCACTTACAACCAAATTTTTTTTTTTTTTGTTGTGCAACAATTGCACAAATAATATATATTTATATGATCTTTCCCGATTTCTTTTAAAAGACTTCTAGGTACATACAAGAATATCAAGAACAACACATATCAGTACGTGTTGTGTTCTTACAAGTGTCTTGCCTAGGCGTCATTTTTTTGGCACAACATAGCAGTGCAGTAATCCGTATCAGAAACTCGAATGCTGAATCTATTTTTGAAATATGTCTGCATGACACATCTGACAAGCACGTGTAATCACAACGTGACTGAAATACAATTCACTATTAATTGCAGGACATCAATAATCCACACATGCATTACGATCACCATGCATACACCTACTAATTTACTTGCCTGCACCAATTAGCTTAATCATATTCTCTAAATTAGTTAAAGATACAACTAATAATATTTAAATTTGAGGAGTGATAAATTCATTCTCGTATACCGGCCCATTAATCCGTGCTAACTAAATGCACCCTATATTTATTTATTTATATCTATTTCCAAACATATTTATACTTATTCATAAATTATTCATGCTTTATATATGTTACTCGAAATATATATATATATATATATATTTTAATTAATGCTCTACCTTCACTTATTCAACAAGGTCCTAAATTATTTATTAAAAGATCATTCTAAGGAAAATAAACATTTTACATGATATATATATTAAAAAAAAACTTGTGAAGTTAAATATGAACAACTGACATATTAACTATTTAAAATAGATATAATAAGAGATGCAGAACATGAGACACACCAATAATTTCTCATTAAATTAATTATAGTATCACATTAATAATTCAAATTAAGCATGTCAATTATGATTTTCAATATTTTAGTCACGTGTGATATTAATTGTAAGGCTTTTCATGAATACGTGTACAACGATCGAGTTATCATTGTGTAAATTTATAGGGTACGCACAGAAATGCCACCTGGATAAGACGTGTCATGTTTAAGGCCAGGTGATTTGAGGTTGTAACGTGTTCTAAAAGTTGGCAGAATAGGACTGATTGGCTCTTACTGATCCTATTATTGGACCATGACAGCCCAGCTTTTTATTGCTAGTATTTACAAATAAATTAATTTAATTAGCATGATTTTCGTGAAAACTCAAATTTTACCGAAAATCAGTGCAGATCTACATTGAGTCGGGGTGAAAATCAGTTGCCCCTTAAATTTTGAATTTTTTTAGAAATTTATAGGTTTCGATCAATTTTGTTCTACCTCCCTCTAAAATGTTAATTAGTAATTTGTGTTAAATATAGAGTTAAATTATAATAAATTTCTTGAATATATTCTGATTGATAACTAGAATTAGATGTTAAAGTACTGTAAATGAGATATATATCAGAGCATTAAAAATCACAAGTTATAGTATTATTTTTATCTAACATTTGATTAGTTAATAGATTTGAACTCGGTTCGCCATTTTCTTGCCCCTCTAATGAAAATTTTGAATCTGTCTCTAGAGAAAATGCAGATTTAGTCTAAGTTTTCTCTAATAAAAAAACATCGATATTTTTAGAAAAAAAAAAAGACATGTATGTTTGAATTAAATGCAAACCGAGTCTTCAATAATTAGATCGATGTTTGAGTGAAATACAAACTCTAATTTATCATTTATAGCGTTGATTTAGTCTGTGTTAATGTAATTAGGATCTGAGTTATTTTCAATTACGTGCTATTTTTAAAATTAAAATTTTTCAGATTGCTACAAATTAAAAAAATAATCGGGCGTGACATGCAGGAGCCGATCGAGTAGGGTGTATGAGGAACATCGGACAAGGATATACTATCGGATCCATATACAGAACTAGATCGAATCCGAAAGGAATCTATTAGTCTCGTGTCTAATCTGCGAACTAGATATATAAGTTTGTCGAAAAGATCTCTAGACAAAGATATTAACAACCGATTATAATTGTATTTGTATATATCCTGCAAGTTGACAGAGAAGATTATATATGGACAATTAATGAGATATAGTCACATGCATGCATGGCCAACCCTAGTTTAATTTATTTGTTGTAAGGTACTATAGCTAGCCTAGGCTAAGTTATCTGTATACTAATTTTATTTTATTTTAATATGTAGGATTCCGTTAGAAGTTTTGTATCATGAAGAAATATCAACTTATTTGCTAATTTGTTCCTTCATTGTTATATATAAAGTACATCATCAGTGCCAATACATTAGTGTCAATTCTTGTACATATATATATATATGAGTAAAGCTAATATACACTTAAGTGTACCAATGAACCCATACACTTAATCCTAGAACCGTACGATTAGCTTTGAGATTTGTGTAGATTCTTTAAAAGTCGTGTAGCTTCTTTAAAAGTCGTGATACACGAATCTCAAAGCTAATCGTACGGTTCTAGGGTTAAGTGTATGGGTTCATTGGTACACTTAAGTGTATGTTAGTTTTACTCTCTCTCTCTCTCTCTCTCTCTATATATATATATATATAGGGTATGGTTGATTGGGTTTAGAATAGTCTATTTTTAAGATTAGGTTATTCAAAATAGCTTATTCGGTGCTTAGTTGGATTAGAATAGATAGAATAGGGGATTCTATTTTTTTTATCTTATTAATTAGAATAGGTTATTTCTAAGCCTGGCAACCACTGCCTAGTACCTTTCAAAAAAAATAGAATAAGTTATTTATAAGAGTTTTGAGATTTAAATATTATAATAAGACAAATTAACAATAATTATTCTTAATTTAGTTATTCTAACAATTTTTATTTTGCAATCAAATATATCCATATAATACAGAATAATCACTGATATCAGTAATATCAAATATGTAAATAAACAAGTAATGTGAATATAACAGTATCTGTTCCTTAAAATATAAAAGTATTCGACACCAATAACTACTAAATTATCAAGGGAAACTAACTGTTTATCTTTACTTCTTAAAATGTTAACATTTTTTGACATTCACTTGATGTTGACGTTTTATTATAATTAATTATGTCAGCGTTTCACTCTTTATATAAACTATTTATTTGTGTTATTTTTCAATTTGTAGTTGCAATATCCATCTCTTGCATTTTATTGTTATCTTACCTGTTCAGAAAATTTGGTAAATAATTCATCTTATGAATTTGTAACTTGAGTAATTAGAATTGTATAACATTTCAAAACAGTATGCTCCAACACATTATCTTTTACATTTATTCGATCTGTTGCTCGTCAACTTACTCCACCAACAATTAATAACAATAATAATGATGATGATGATAAATAAATAAATAAACGAATGAATAAAGAGTATATTCTTTTATAATTTTTCATCAACTGATTATTTATATATATATATATGTCGCACACTCGATCTAGTTTAAAAAAGCATTTCACAAAATTACAGAAATCTCTCAGATAAATGCTTTCGAAATTTTAAATCTCAAATATTTGTTCTTTCTTTAAACATGTCATCATAATTCAACACATGTCAATTAATTATATTAGAATATTGTATTGAAAATAAATTATTAAGTATATATAGGAAATGCTTGAATTCAGAAACACTGCAAGGCCAGATGAATCAAACGATTCAATCGACAGGCCTCTGATATCTTTCACTTATCAGGCAAAATAAAGAGGGGATAAAACGGTGTGTACAATAATTAAACGAGGTTAAAAAGGCAGCAAGGGGATTACCTATATAACATTAATTAAAATCACTTTGCATAATTAATCCCCTTGCTGCCTTTTTAACCTCGTTTAACTATTGTACACACCGTTTTATCCCCTCTTTAATTATTGTACGCATTTCAACTGAAGTATCGCTTTCAAAAAAAAAAAAAAAAAACGTTGGCAATAACAATATTTCTCATGTAAATAAAAAAAAAAAAACAAAGTAATAACCATAAATCCCAAACAATTTTAAATAAATCACATAATCATACTAAAAACATAATAATCACATAATAATATTACAATTGCAAAAGATTTAAATCAATTAACAACAAAATAAGTCAATAATTCTAAAAACATAGAGGACATCACATTCCACAATTTTGATCATTTAAAAAAAAAAAATCAGTCAATAATTCAAAATCTAGACAATAAAAAAAAATGGAACATTATTTTTCATCTTATAAGACTTTTACAATTTTACAATTTTTCCAATTTGTTGGCATTTTTTTTTCAAATTTGCCAATTAACTAAAAATTTGAACCAAATAAAAATGTTAAATGTAATGACACATTATATTTAAAATGTCATGACGGACTATCGCTCTTTCCCTTTTTATTTACTTCGTGTGAAGTTTTTCTTGTTACATCACGTAACATAATTATAATACTATTTGCATTGTATAATTAAAGATAAAGTAGTGATTGAACTTTGCCCACCATTATTACACAATTTATTGATATGAGCATTAAATAAAAAAAAAATTATGCACAGTTTCCTCCTCATTATATAATATATATAGAACGTACATTTGACGTCCCCTCTTCCTTTTTACTTAATAATTAAGTCTTTAGTTAATATAGTTCCTTTTTGTCAATATAAATTAATTAAGCAACAGAATTATCTAATTCTTGTTTTTGTAATTTTTACCAAAATGATTTTTACATTAGCCAGCCATTGTTGAAATTCATTTTCGATATCTATCATCCAAAAATTGATCAAACTGACCTAATTGTGCTCATAAACGTGTTGATGCTAGATTTGTGTACTCTTTCATTTCTTTTCCATTTAATTCCTTGACTTGTAATGAAACTCATCTTTCTATTCCGCTTACGTGTCGCTTAAGAGAATAAAAAGTGAAATTCTCCCGCTTACGTGTACTCGTCCAGAATATGCATCCTCTGCATTAACTCAAAAGAGCATCTTTTGAGTTAATACATATTAACCGTCCGATTGTAAACGGAGTCCATCCGGCCTCCGCCTACAACATAGAGAGGTCTTCAATATTAGTGCGGATCTAATACACACGAATCTTGAAATTGATCGGACGGTTTAGATGTATTAACTCAAAAGATTCATTTTTGAGTTAATGCAGAGGATAAGAATTCCTGATCTAGAGGTGGCACTTTCTTGGGCTGGGATCAAGTTCCAAGGAAATGGCACTTTCTTAGGGAGTGTTTTTTTTTTTTGCTTTTTTTTTTAATTACAATTCAATTCAATGATATGCAACTACTATTGTTTGATGAAATTGAGGCATTAATTGCTCCATGATGATGTAACCCATGTGGGAATTTTATTAATAATCAAATGGCAGCCCTGCCATTACCCTTCCAAATAAAAAAAAAAAAAAAAAAAAAACGGTGATCTAGGGGTGTAAATGGATCGGACATTATTATCCGATCCGTATGTAAATTTTCAGATATTTGAATACGAATTAATTGTGAATACAAATACAGTTTTAATTTCAAATGCGGACATAAGTACGGATACGATTAATTATCTGTATTCATATTTTTAATTTTTTTTAATATCCATTTGTTTTAGATCAATTATGCATGTTTAGAGTAGAATGTTTTTTTTGTTGGTATTTTTTTTATTAAAGATATAATATGTTGGTGATTAATTTGTATTAACTAGATATATATCATGTAATGACATAACAAGTTTAACATGAGAAAACATGTTTTGTTCAACATTATGATAGAAATTCGAATTATATTTGTATTTCATTTTTTTTTCAATTTGAAACATAATTTGTTGAATAATATGTCAATTTGTTAAATATGGATCTGAATTATATATCTATTTAAATTCGTATATGTGTAATATCCAAATCATATTTATATTCGTTAAGATCCAATTCGTATTCAAAAAATAAAAACACATATATATAAAAATATAATTTTACCACCATATATATATATATATATGCTCCGTATTTCGATCCGTTTGCGCCCCTAAATTAGTTACTCTTTTGAGATTTCATTTCATATGATGGTTCATAAGCTAGCAATTAATTCTCTTGTTACCCTGTAAATAAACAAGCTCATGACAGGGAGCACACAGATACCAATCCCATAAATAAACAGGAGTGTGCAAAAATCTAAAACCTGTCATTTTCTTTCTAAAAGAATAACTCTAAATCGATTGGAACCTAACTAACATCTTGTCTTTCTCAAAACGATACTGTAGAATTGCTGTTCCAATGCTTTTAATAAAGGTAAAACACAACAACACCGTATATAGAAGATTAACGGTTTTATTATAGGTAAACTGTTTTTTATAGATGGAGAACCAATATATGTTCATGTAGTGACTAAATTAATATTTTATGCAGTGTTCTAACGCGCTATAGCGTTTTTGGACCTTAAACGCTAAGCTATGGCATTAACACGCGCTATTTGAGCTACGGATACTATAGCGGTAATAGCGGTCCGCTATAGCGCATAGCGTGTAGCACAAATAGCGTGCGCAATGCAACATGAACTTTTTTTTTTCTTTTTTCCTTTCCAATTTATATGGACTTTAAAATAAAATATTATTTAATTTTTATGAATATTACATTATATCAAATTAAAATTAGCTATAATAATTTTTCATTTTGCCCTTGATTTTTTTTAACTGAGATAAATCAAATAAATAATTGGTAAATTCTGGAAATTTTAGAAACTAACAAGAATTTCTTCAAGGACCATCTGTTTATTTTACTAGAAGTATGAATTTTATTTTTATTTTTTTATTTTTTTCTTTTCATCAATTTTGTTTTCTTTTCAATTTCTAGGTTATTTTGAAATTTAAATAGAAAAAAGATAGATTATGTTATGATGCTGAAGATACTTTGAATAGGAAAAGATCGATAGTTTATGATATATTACTATGGATATTTTGAGTCGCAATTTGAACTTTGTATTAGTTCAATAAGAATATTATAATTCTTTAATGAGAAATTTAGATATATACCCATCATAACTTCCATCAATTAGATATTTACCCATCAAAATCTTAAAATTAGTTATTTCCTCATCCAAACTTAATTTATTAATATCCCCATTTTTTTATTTAACTCATTTAAAATATAGATTAATATTAACAAAAATATAAAATTACATTTTTGTCCTTTGCCTCCTTCCCCTTGCTGGTCTTTCATTTCTACCAGCGCCCCTTCGCCTTCTCTTCTTCTTTTGCACTGCATCTCTTTTGTGCCTTCCTAATCTCTTTCAGCTTCTAGAACAACAGTCTATGTCAGATGTGTTGCGTTTCGGATACCACTTTTGGGGTTTCGCGGTAACCAAAACTCGTTTCCGCTTAAGGTGCGGAATGACCGTAAAACAAAAATTTCTACGGCCAACTTAAGCTCAGGATTAAACGGGGTATGTCAGGAAACTTTCCAAGGCGGTCCACCTTCAGTATTCCTTTGGCATCAAAACCCAATTTAATCCTTTTACAGATCTACTCCATGATTTATTTCTAAAACTTTAATCTACTTACCAATTAAATAGATTAATAACATATTTATACCTTGTTTCCAAATCACAGTTGGAATGCAGACCGAGCGTGTAGAGCTACATCACGGAAGGAATCGACTCGTCTTGGAGCATCAGACGTCTGATGCCTCTATCGGTTATCCACCAGGACTAACCAGAGAGCGATTTATTTCTTCTGCCAGAAATATCGTAAACCACGGAATTCTGCAAAAACACTATCCATGGGGAAAAGACGAAAATCCGTAAACACAAATTTTTGGTTGCTCAGTTTCATCAAATGAGCAAAACTGACATACCGCGAAATTTGGTAAAACACTATTCATCGATCCCGTAAATATACTCCACAACAACCCGCAAGATTATACGTCAACTACATATAACTTTCTTTTCTCAACCGAAACACTATTTGGGAGAGAAACCGAGAAAGAGAGAAAATATTGATTCGATTCTGCACGAAATGATACAAATGAATTAGTGGTTTTTCTCTCTACATGCACCCCTCTATTTATAGGCTTTTGAGGAGGTTTGCAAAAGACCAAAATGCCCTCCAAGTTCGGCCTATTTACAAGGTATGTCATTGACACCTCATCCTTTTATATGTGAAATGACCAAAATACCCCTTCCACACCCTTCCACATTCTTCTCTATGCTTCTACATCATGCAAGGTGGCATAGGTGTGAAATGACCATTTTGCCCTTGTGGATAGGATTGATGACATGCCATCTGGATAGGATCGATAACATGTCATGCGGATAAGGACGAATCTGAAAAGACCCGAATGCCCTCGGCCCGAACACAAATAATATTCGTATAATTATTCTGAAGAATTATATATATATATTTCTTGCGGTTTGTTATTTCGGTAATTTATACAACGTGTCCTGCACATTTATAAATTAACCGGTTAACTTTTATACAGCGTGTCACACACGTTTTATAAATTAACCAATGTTTTTGCTTATTATTTTTACATAACATTTATAATTTAATTATAACACGTATAATTAATTATAACCATCTTACTATTGATCATAACCAATTTATAATCAATCACAATAAGATTCTCTGATTAACTCCTATATGGTGTGACCCAATAGGATCTGTGTTATGTTGGTAATAGAGTTAAAACTGTTTTAACTTCTATAATCATGGGTGGCGTCTGGCAACACATCATGACCATCCAATTACACAGATGATGCTGTACAGTACAATATCACGATCCAGTAAATAATTTACTTGTGTCTGTTCTTCTGTCTCATAGCTATCGGATTAGTTTCAAGGTAGATGTGTGTCATCCTTTTAAACTTAATCTTTTCTTGATCTTGAGCAGATTATCAAATATGATTACTCTTGTAATCATACCGCGCGCTGATAATCTTACTCTATCAAGGGGCCCAGTGATGCTATAGCTCGTATAAAATATGAGGGACAAATAGTATTCTTGGTAGACTATCACTTCCTCAGCTAAGCTATACATATGGGAATGCTACCGTTATGACTGCTTTTTACGGACAGCGGTGGATAACAATCACACATACATATTTCCCAGTGGGAATGATAAATACCTCATACTGTAGAACGTGACACTGAATGAAAACATAAATGACACGAACACAATTATATTTAATGTTTCATTCGAGGTCTGTCAAATACCATGTTCCTAGAACATGTATCTATGTGATTAAAATGACATCTCGTGTCAGGTGGTTTGTAAAACTTAACCATCTTTTAATCCACATACTAACCTTATAGCGGTAATTAGTGTTTCTGCTAATTACCTTGGTCAGTGACCTTTTAAGATTAAGAGTATATATCATCTATATTATGGAGTTTCACAATTTCAATCATGAACTCGAAATGATCCATAAATGCAATAATACTCAAGGCAACAAAATGATATTAATCATCCAATTTATGAACAAAATTTTATGATAAATTATAGTATTATTGACTTCTAGATTATTACAAACTAACAAGATGCTCCTCCAAGTCTTGCTATAAACCAGATATCTCGTGGATCCTAAAAAATTCATCCAACTGGCATTCAGAAAGCCAACTTTCCTCTTTTGTTTTATGGATCAGTGATCCAGAAAAAATGGAGGAAAGTATCAAAGACTTATCCTTCATCTATTGTAGTGGCTCTGACTTATTTCTTCATCGAAGACTAAATTTGTTTGTAGGGGATTAATATGGAATGTACGCAAAAGTTGATATCTTATATTTGATACTCATTTGGGCTTAGATTTAATATCAATTTATAAATTTCATTGTATTTGGTTTGTATTAATGATTGGTGTCGCATGATTTAATTATGCCTCAAACATGGCTGAGTAACAAAGCTTTTGATTGATCGTGTATCTATAAGGTGGCTGCATACAGGTAATGAAAGGGCTTTCATAATTTTATAACAATATGCTAAGGAGAAGTTCTTGGGGGTGTGCATGAGAAGCTGAGCGAGTTTTTTTATATACTGGTAGAGTATGCCATAGATACTGGTATGGCAGTTGGGCAGAGATTTTTTTTTTTTTAACTCAGAGTGTATGTTGTAATTTTTTAGTTTTAGAGGGTACTTTATGATTTCAGTTGGGATGCATCCAATATATAGTTTATTTTTTTTCATTTTTCTATTTCTGAATTATGTTGTGCCAGAGATCATGAGGCTGTGTGTTTGCAATTTACATTGTTCATTTACAATATATAGTTTGGGAAGCTCCTGCCAAGATTTTTTTTTTAAAGGAGTAGAATTAGAGACGAGAGGTGCAGGAGAAGAAGCACAAAAAGAAATGAAAGGGTAGGTAATAGCCAAGGAAAGAGGAGGGGATGACACAGGCAGCTAAGGGACAAAAATGTCATTTTATATTTTTAGTAATATAAATCAACATTTTAAATTAGTTAAATCATCAAATGGGGATATTAATAAATTGAGTGATTTTGAATGGGGAAATAACTAATTTTAAGATTTTGATGAGTAAATATCTAATTGATGAAGTTATGATGGGTATATATCTAAAGCTATCTTTTATAATCAATCCGATATTATTTATTATTATATGAGACTTAGAAAATGTTGATATTTAGTACAAATATATAATATAATTTTTATAAAAATAAAAAAACGCTATGTAGCATAGTTTTTGCTATAACGATGCTATTCGCTATACTTTTTTTGTAGGCTTTCCGTTGTGACGCGATAAACGCTATTTAGAACCTTGGTTTTATGTACAGATGGTTACAAATTCAAAATTTTATTCTTCAGACGTTTGAATAAGGCGTTCATGATTCACATGCATTATCTAGTATATTATGAATTACATAAACATGGACGCCTTACAATCGAAACAATTGAGAATCTTTTCTCAAGAAAATATAATTTTATTCTTTAGATATTTGAATAAATGAAAACAAAATCATGAATTGTTACACTAACTATTTTGAGTTTTATGAGAATCAGTCTTTGATTTAGTGACAAAAGGTGACATTTTTATAAATATTAAAATTTGAAAAGTTAAGACCTTCAATTTTCTCTAAAATAAAATATTCAAGATCCACAACTTATAAACACTTGGTTCTCCATTGAAAAAAAAAAAAATTTGTTCCTCGGGAAAAATTGAACATGTACTCCCAATGAACTAAACTTATAAACTAAGCAATTAAAATTGGGAAAAACGATTAGGAAATTATTCACCATATATATTGACCCAAATAATGTAGCTGGAGATATCAAGAGGATGTTTGTAGGAATATTGTACAAGACAACCTGAAGGGGACCATTCTAATTAGTCCAATCAAAACACATTTTAGGTGAAGAGCTGATGATAGATTCAAGTTTTGGTGTGGAAAATATATGGAAGGGAAGAGAGTGATGCTTATCTGGAAAAGGAAATAAGAGCAATAATTAAACTCCATGATTAGGTACTTAGTGTGTCCCATTAGGAGAGTTTTATTATATTGGAGCTTAGACCTCTCTATCGCCTGTCGACTATTCGACTCCTCTCGTTCGTTTGTAATGATTTCCTGTGACCAGCACTACGTACGTACATATTTGTGCAACGCAATTTTACTGGCAGGATAATTCATTTCTTTAACAGTACGCAGGATTGCTTCTCTCTTGCCTTGCCTCATTTCAGCATCAGCCAACAATAGCTCTTGGTGAAAGCAGAGGGGCTATCTGATACTTTTTTCCTCCACAAACTGTTGGAGAGAATGACAAGATGATGATGTTGTTGTGTGCTAGCTAGCGTATTCAACATTTTCATCAACTTAAAAGTTATTTAGAGTTATAAATTTATATATTAAGTAAAGATTATCTAACTAATTACAATAAATACTTCTCTTGTATTTCATTACAAGTTACAACGCGCATACATATAGGAATGAATCTTTAGGTTCTTATATATTTCGTCTATTCTGAAGCGACTATGTACGTACCCGAAAGACAACTCAAAAACCTTAAATTATAATCCAATATTACCCTCTCAAAACAGTTCAAGCCTTGTATTTCATAAATTGATGTCATGCTTCATATTTTCTGATGTTGTACTCATCATGTATTAGATAAAGAACATCTACTGTACAAAAATCCTCATGCTTTCATTGAATCCATATCCTCTGAGGTAACAAAATATTTGAGTATGGAGCCGGACCGTCCGATTAGAATCCGGGCCAACCCGGCTCGAGGTGAAATGCACGGAACCCCTTTAATATATTCATGCCAGAGCATAACAGAATATTTTGTTATCTCAGGTGATATGAATTCTGCTTTCATCAGGAGTACTAACTAAAACAAAAAAAAAATGTCAAGCAAGGTGAAAGAGATGGTCCGGTTGGATATAAAGGCAAGGAATAATATTAATTTTTTCGGGTCCTTTTGTTATAAATACTACGCAATAAATATAAAGGAAGCAGCTAACAATCTCCCAGCTTCAGTCCCTCGAAAATTTCCGGATATTTTCAACTAATTCTGTAAACATCAATACTAAATCCTGTAAACTAATTCAACAAATCCTGTAAATATAAAAATGCGTAAAAGCTGTTAAAAATGCTTGACAGCTGTTGAAAACACGTGACAGCTGTTGGGGACCACCTTCTGTGAACATGCACATAATATCATGTAAACATACACGTATTATCCTGTAAAAATACACATATTATCATATAAACATACACATATAATTCTGTAAACATACATATTGTACTTGAAATTATAGCAGTTAAAATTATGACAGTTGTTGTAGTTAAAAATGCGTCAGAACTAAGTTAAAAAGAAAAGGTTTTTATACTCAGAGATTTTTTAGAGACTTTAGCCCGGGAGACATTACATTTTCTCAAATATTCAAAGAGTATATTTGTCCTTATGTCTAATCAATATATAATGTACATATATTTAATCTAATGGATTCAATGAAATATTTTCGAGTCGTCTATCTTCAACGAATATGTTTCTTTTTGGCCAATTTATTGTAAATTTTAACAATTCAAAATAAATAAGAAAACGGACAATTAAGGCTTCATGCATAATGGGCACGGTGTCACATTTTTGGCTATAGATTTAGTTGACACTTGACATCACCTCCTCTGCCACAAATAAAAATTAAAAAATAAAACTACAAAGGGGTAAAGGGAAATTTGATGTGCAAAATGGTTATTGGCGTGTGCTTTCAATCAAGATCTTCGCCGATTATAATTCATCGATCGATGTCCAATCAAATCAGAGCCCGTGCTGCTCGTCTGCATAAATTCAGGGATGTAAGTGAATAAGTGATCACTAATTAATTTGATGTGTGGCCTCTATCCAACCCCAAATCGTAGCCCCAAAATTGTCTTTCAAATAACACAAGTTGATCGATTCTCACTAGTAATTCTTTTTTATCAAACTATACACATAAAGTAACAATAAAAGTTTATGACTTTCTTTACTGTCATTTTATGACTTTTTTTTTTTGTGCAATTGCTTTCTTTATTTCTTTTTACATGAATGGGTTTCGACTCAGAAAATCAATTTATGTAACATGGATTTCAATCAACTTCTTCTTCTTGTTGTTTTTCACATTCTACTAATTATCTTACATCTCTTAATTGTGTTTCATCTTCTTTAAATTGTATTTCATATTCTTTTATTTGTCTTTCATATTGAAAAGACAAAATAATCTGAATTTGGAATGACCAAATCTTAAGATCGAACCAGTATTTTATCTAGCAAGTAAGATTTTTTTTTTGTGGAAAGTTATATATTTTGAAATTCAAATGCAATTTTTTTTTAAAATATCAATAGATCATAACTAATTAAAACTTAACCTTAGTTTTCCTAAAAAAAAAAATAGGATCCCAGATAATCCAAATACAATGACCTAGAATCTGAAACAACGAGAACATGATACAATTATCTGACAACAAAAGCAGAGCATACCTTCAAATTATAAAGTCAAACGTGAATGAGAGTCGAGCATATGAAATTTGTACGCTGCAAATGGAGATCAATTTCACAGTTTCATATATAGTATTTTCTACTAATTAAACTGTGTACAATTTTATTATTAAATACAATTTTTTAAAAATAAATAAAAATCAATTGATCTCAATTTACATTGAGTGTCTCCGCCTCTATCTGACAACCTACAAGTGACCTCATGACCTTAAAATGATTTGAACCAAAGTGATCCAAACATAATTAATTAAGATGATTTACCAAAGTGATCAAACCTAAAAGTGATTCGCAATACTTGATTTTTGCGTGCAGTCAAAAATAACACTTGACTACAATAATATGTTTTATTAGGATAGAAAATGTTAAAACCACATAAATTACTATTTCTGAGTATATTATTATTACTGCCGAGAGTATCTACTAAAGTAATTAACAACGTTGTTCAGCATTTTTATCTTCACGGATAAAATAGATTCTTGTATATATGAAATTATAAAAGAATATTCCATAAACTTATTATATCAATGATTCTTTTAATTTTTCCAATGTTTTAAATATCATAGTGGTCCTTAACAGTGAGGTCTCGACTAACGCGACAACAAGCATTAATAGCTGTAGCTGATGTTATGCTATAATTTACAATAGAAGATATTATTTTAATAATATTTATAGCATTAATTAATACTATCAATCTTTGTAATTCTTAATAAGAATGCATGTGAGTAGAGCTAGAGAATAGAGAGAGGTTAAAGAAGATGTTGAATTTAGATATTGTTACTATTGTGAGTCTCTGTAGTGACATTTCCTTGTAATTTAATATGGAACATATATTGTTCAGCAGTGGCATTTGGTGCTGAACACTATTAATTAGGTCATTATCAGGATAGAGAAATATCACAATAATCGGACTATAATGTGAAAGCTGATAACAACTTTTCTGGTGCAAGTTTTGGTAATGTCATATAATTTGAATATCTTCATATATTTGCATGGTTTGCACCACAAGCAATTAATACATATCTCAGCGCACAACTCTTAATTGTTTCCATGTACAGCTGAGCTGATATTAATTAATTTTGTCATGATACTGTGAATTAAGCGGGGTTTAAATTAAGCCACTTGTCAAGCGCTAATAGCTAGCTTGAGTTGGTGCAAAAGAGATTGTCTGCAAGGTTGGTTAACTTGTTTTCACAAACCAACAAGGGAGCGTGACATGTAAAACTATTTGGATCCTCTCCATTTATATATTTCTATCATGTTGTATATATATGCATTATATATGCAAGTAGAACTGTAGTAGTCTGTTTATTGAAGTTCTAAATCCATGCAGTTAAATTTACCATCACAGCATTAGAAAAGGCCATTGCAAATTGAGTCCAACATCATCTGTGCTCCGGCTCAAACCCTCTCGCTGTCTCGCAACATCATTTGTAGCGAACTCTTCAAATTCTTTACAAATTGGAATTTATAAACTATTAAAAAAAATTACATTAATTGAAGGTTGAAACGTAAAGTACATAATGTGCGACAGTTGAATTTTTTTTGAAGAAAATAGGAGTCTTGACAACATTTGCATTGAATTAATAGGTTCTGTACGTGTTAACCACCAAAAATAAAAGAGAAAATATTGCTCAAAACTAAAAAGTCAAAACATTTGAGCTGAAAATTTAAGAAAGATTGAAAATATGAAAGAAAGAAACAAACAAACATAGAGTGAGCAGGGAGAAAGAAAAATTGAGACAAATCTTCGCTGATGACATGTGTCTCCTGCTGGTACGCTGGTATCAGTATCGGCCTTCTACAGGTTTCTCCTACTGGTACACTGGTACGCCGGTATCATTGTCAGAAACAGCAAATTTGTCTGTCCACTTCAGCTTGTGAAATAAGCATGGCAGTCCTTGCTGTTTTAACAATCACAACGTAGAATTCTAACCAGTAAAATACAAACACACACTTCACATTTTATGAGGAAGATTGAACAATATAAAAAATTTAATGTAAAAAAATCAATTAAATTTCAATATATATAATTAAAAAAATTTAAGTCATAAGAGTTGCTTAGTACCCTGATTTGCTTGTAGATACGTTATTGACTATGTTGAATCTATCCCATAAAACCCTTAATTTTGAGCATTTTGTGCCAAAATCACGTGTTCTTACTTCAAATAATAGAACAAATAATCAAGTAGCTAGAACCTATTTCTAGTGGTGTCTCTTGCAGATCTCTCTCCTCTCAAGAAATTCTTAAAAACCAATCTAAGACCATTTTGGATAAAATGTAAGCGAGAGATAAAGAACTAGGCTCAAATTACTTGATAAAATAGGCAATTAAATGACAAATTAGTAGAAAAATGTAATAATGATAGAATATATACCTGGTAAATTATCCGAAACAAATATATCAAGAACACCATGCAAAAGCAAATTTGCATATCAATGTCATGCATGGTATGAATCATACAAAGAATTTTCATCCAGTTGTCCTAAAGAGATTAATTAGAAGTTTTGAGTTTAAAATATAATTTTTGCAAAGATATTAAAAGTTCTCCATGTCATACTGTCTGCAGGCATGAGGTTTTCTTTTTTAAAGAAAAAGAGCTTAAGATTTTTTTTTTTTCATATATTCTAACTAAACTTATTTTTAAAATTTGCATCTTTTATAGAAAACCAATATTGTAAATAAGTTTGCATCTATAATTACAACAAATAATTTTTTCATCTGGGTTTTGAACCCATAACCTCCCACATTAAAGGACATGTGTCTTTGTCACTAAATCAAAAGTTGGTTTTTAACTCCTTGAATTTGTGCAGAAGTTTTGTTATTCATGTTTTGTTGGTTCATTAATAACTTGTCCGTATTATGGGTCACACATAAATAAATTAAAGATTTTCGTCGATTCAATACTGTGAGCTTCGCATAGACCATGAATCAAGAAAGAATTTCATATGTTTCATACAACGAATTTTTCTTCTCATGATAAGTAAGAAGAGGGATAGTGAAAAAGTTGGAAAAATATATATATATATATATTTATCTTCTTAATTATAACGAGTTGAGAAACTAGCGGAACCATCCTAACAAGCGGTACCAGCATCGAGCGAACTAACTAAATCACGAGCTACGAGTTTACCCTAGCATGCAAGAAGACCTCAGAGATATGTAAAAAGGTTTAGGAAAAAATGTGCTAGAAAACAAAGAAACAAATTAAAGAAAAGGAGATGCGTTAATCAACGGAACTCTCTTTTATTTGATTAGATTTTTTTGGCATTATCTCACATGTGCATTCGCAATTCTGAGCCGGTGGGAATTGGTTCTCGGTTTAATGACCTTAATTTACCTAATGGCGTTTATAATTACAATAATTTAGTTGTATGCACCACAAAAAATCATAATGGTGAATCACATAATTAAATAAAAACAATGACATTTATGGTCGATTATTAACAAATTCTTAGTATTTTCGAAACAATTTAAACAAGACTGAAAATAAAATTAACAAGTTTGTAGTTTTTATTGTTCAAAATTCTATATATTAGTTCAATAAAAAAAAGGAAATATTACATATTAGTCAAATTTCATGTTATTTTAAGTTTTTAACATTGTTTATTGCTACAACAAAAAATTGTTAAATTCAAATCATTGAATTTAATTGACGATAAAAGATATATCAAATCAATTTTTATTTACATCAAATATTAATTCACGGTACTTGAATACATTATAATTATAGATTAAATTTCAAAAAAGAAACTTTATTTTTGAAAAAAAAAATAAGATTAAGTTAATATGTTGTTAAGTGATTATAAAATTATCAAAAGTGACCCATCATATATATATTATATAAAAAAAAAAATTATATCTAGGTTACCCGTCAACTAATTAAAGTGTGTTTTTGGACATTAGTTCCAAATTAATGTTATGGAAACTTAGCTTGTACTTCATTATATTCTTCTAGAATAATATAGCATTTGACTTATTTGATTAGATTCTCCTAATAAAATTCAATTATTTGAATGTTTATATGGGGTAGCTATGATCTAGTAAGAGAAACCTAACTCAGAACTCAGAGTTGTCATGTCACCGATAAGCATGCCCCCCCCCCCCCCCCCCCCCCCCCCCCCCCCCCCCCCCCCAAATCCCAATCTTTGGCCAATTATTAATTGCGGCAAATATTCTGCCTACATAGGTAGGTGCCACGGAAGATCTCTTGATCTAATCAATCTATCCGTTATAATTATAACGAGTTGATGCAACACATTTTTTGTTTGCTTTACAATAATTGAAAGAACGGAATGTAGCAACTAGCAATCCAAGTTGGGAGAAACCTCACGGAGTCACGGGGTACGATTTTAGTACCCCACACGGGAAAAAGATCTATCCAGATCTGTACTTTGATAGTGATTTCCAAGAGAATGATGAAACACAGGCTAATTCACATCTCCGTTAATTGTTGTGCGGTATTAACATCGATCATTTTATTATTTACAGAACAATAATTATTCTAATATGATCGATATTGATTTGTAGTAAAAGTTCGCTTAGAACAAAAACTTAAAGCTGCAATTTTGCTATGTTGTTTTAACTTTGAAGGTTGACAGTTTATCATGTTTATTTATTTATTTTTATTTTTTTTGAGAAAATTTATCATGTTTAATTGTTCTTTTAACCTAATTAACACGAATCTTAAAGAAGACCTCTACATCTAAATAGGCACTGGATTGAGTTTCATCCGCTGAAAGTAAATCTAGGTCGTAAAGCTTGTGAGTCTCACTTTACAGTACTGTCAGTACATGAGAGGATAGAGCTCGATCGTTCGATAATGAAGAGGATTCAGACATGGCATTGGCTACCTCTCTTTGGCCACATGCTGGTTGTGTGACAGTCAGTGTACCGAGCCTTAGTAGTGGTGGAGGCCATAGCTAGCTAGGATATATAATAGCAGATGAAGATAGAAACCAACAGATGCTAAGCATCTTCTATAAATTAACAATTTTTATGTTTATCCTTTCAAATTTTCTATTTTTGTAAGAATCAATACTATTAGCTTTGTCATAAAATAAAATTACGTGATACTTATTTATCTAATTTGTAATTTTAATATTCTAATTGATCTACTTCTGAGTTTGAGTGTTGTTTACAACAAAGGATTTTCTTTTCTTTTCTTTTTTTGAGAAACTTAATAGTGGCTACCAAATAGGTAAATACAATCATGTATACTATATTTCATATACAACAAAGGATTTTTTCTATCTGAGTTTTAAACTCATGACCTTCCACTTTTACACATGTCTTTTGCTATTAAATTAAAAGGTAATTCTTGAACTAGAGTGTTGTTATTAAATATATTGAACTAGAGTGTTGTTATTTAATGTGGATAATAATAATAGGCAGCTAGCTTGTTGCTTATCTTTAGAGAGGAAGTAAATATTTAATATTAATAGGCAGCTTGTTGCTTACTATATATCATCATATAGAGAATTTTCATTTTACCTACGATTGATCGGATTATTTTTTAGGATGAATTTTATGTATGCCCTTCAAAAACTTAGAAATTACCTATTCCACTCTAATATTCATAATATCATATTTATCCCTCTAACTTTAAGAAACTCACAATTTATCTAATTTATTTTCTTTTCTATTAATTTTTTTTTTCAAAATTTATAAAGTATTCATTATAACATTTATTAAAACAATAAAAAAATATGTAGCTTGTTTAATAGAAATGTGCAATTTTCTAATTGGCCGAATATGAGGGCAAATGGTTCATTTCCTTACTTGTGACATGCACACAAGCCTATGAACCATTTGTCCTTTAAAAATGACCAATTAATAGACTGAACATTTTTCCTACATATACTACATATTTTTATTTTTTTTAAAAGGTAAAATATAAACTTTATAAATTTAAAATAAGTTTTAATAGAAATGCAATAAATTAGGTAAATTTGTGAGTTTTTGAAATTAATAGGGGTAAATATGATATTATGAATTTTAGACAGGGGCAAATACATAATTTCAAAGTTTATGAACTAAAAAAATTAAGATTCATGCATTTTTATATTTTTGTGGAAATTTAAAATGAAACAGAGTTCCTTAATTATGCTACCCATTTAATTTTTGCACGGATAAATATTTATTCTGAGATATTTTATTGGTCTCATCCGACCCATTTAATTTTAATCTGATGATTCCTAATTCCTGCATCACCTTTTATTAATAAATTCAGGTAATGTTCAATTGTGAACTTTCAAAGCATTTATCTACCCAAAGTCCTCCCATGCAATATGCTCAAAACCTAAAACCCTCTTCTTTTTTTTCTTCTTTTTTTTTTTTAATTAAAGGGTCCCCGGTAACTCCAGCATCTTTCAGATGTCTTTTACATGAATCGAACCTACACCTCTCAGTAGAGAGTCATCATGTTGTTCAAAAACAAAAACCCTTTAGTCTTTGACACAGCTTCTGTAAGTTTTCACCAATGTAGCATGTGCAGCAATCAGTGGCGGACTCAAGAATGGTTAGGGGTAGATACTTGTCTACTCCTGAATTCGAAATTTTTTTTAGATTCAGTGGTATTTTATACTTGTGCTTACTCCTAGATAGATATAATACCTACCACTGGATTTAATTTACGGTCTAATAGAAAAAAAATTGCACAAAAAAGAAAGTCAGTTCAGACTGATTTGGATAAAAGAGAGAAAAAATGCAATCCGATTTGTTACTCCACTTAAAAGAATCGTTGATTTGTTAGGAGAAAAAAGAGGTCCGCTACTAAGAATATAAATATATATCGTGTCGTGACTAATCACGCCATAACTTGAATTATGTGTCTTGTCGTTACGTGATCAAATTTAGAAGGATAGTCACAGCACAAATGCTAATCGTGCCTTGGCCATGGCACACCGTGACTACACATAACGTATCCAAATGTGACTGGTCACATTTTTTACGTAACTATTTTTTTTATAATTTAGGTTAATTTATTTAAGATTCACTATTCAATCAAGATCTAATAGTCTTAATTACGCGTGACCATATGTCTTTTGCGTGATCAAATCTTTTGCGCGATGTGCCTTGTTGTATTAAATTTTTGAAAAATGGTCACGTCATGTTGATAATCACAACACGTAAACGGTACACATGCCGTGACATATTTGATTGTACCATAATTTTTTTTTTTTCCCTATCTAATACTCTGTTTCAATTCATCAGTAAGAAAAAAAAAATAGTACACTTGTTAATATTTTATACTAGAATCTTGAATCCCCTTGACAGCAATAGGATTTACGCTCAAAATTACAAGTCAAATTTGAAAGTTATTGTGAAAATTCGAAATTTTAAGGTCGTGTTAGAAAGAAGAATAAATATTTCAGGGGCATGGTGGGAAAATAACTAATAGAATATAATAAATTTTGATGGCTTGTACAGTTGTACACAGGTTTTCCGAGGTTTTAACCAATCAAAGGACAGGAGAAGTGTCCAAACAGAATGATTGATACGGTATATGATATTGACAGATTGGTACCTTGACAGTGAACAATTATGGCAAGAGGAGTTCAATAAAATGTCTCTAACAAAACGGGAGTAAGATCTAGGAGCTGAACTGCTGCGGAATTGAGGTTATCATGAAATGACTTCTAAAGAGGTAGGCAAAGGGTCTGCGTCACCCTTTAACAACCCCTGTTAACATTTGCTTTCTCCATCCATTTAATTATTAAATGAGAGAATTAATATGCCATCAACATAGTTCTTTTGAAAATAATTGGTAGATTTTATTTGGTGAAGAATAGGAGATGCTGCTTAACAAAGAAACTGGTACAGTTCAAGTACCAAAAACAAAAGTAAGGTATTTATTTCATCAAACCTGAGACTAAATTGTCTTGTTATATTTTGCACTCTTTGCTGTACAGGAACAGGATGCATTTGGTAGTATAAATGTAATAGGTTGCAGTGCTTATCAGAACAATTTGAAGAATCAATGCAAAGAAATCTTGTGCCGATAAGAGTATAAAAAAAAATGCAAGATATCTAAGGATTAAAATACAAACAAGCTATTATTACCTAGCCATGAAATAACATCAATAGGAATAAACAATGTAAGTGCAAAATAACTGCTACAACTGGCTACATTTTTGCGGCCGTAAAAGAGAAATAATAGGTAAGGATAACTGTTTACTTTCACTCACCCGCTACATATTATAGGATACAAAAAAGAATCTTGTTCTAATCTCAAACTACTAGTAAAATAAAAACAGCCAAAACCAAAATTTATGATTAACTTTCCCTATCACGCCGAGTCTTTTAGGCTGCCACGCGGGGGCCACAACTTCTTGCGAACTACAAAAACCGACTCATTGTCATCTGAGTCAGAGTTGGGCTCAGGGTCGAGCGCAGCAATTGACTCCCACTTGAGTGCAGTTAGGTACTTTTTGACAAAGTCTACTACGACTGGTTTGTCTCGGATTATTAGGAAACCGGTCGGTCTAAGAACTCGGTCGATTTCTATTAGGAGATCCTCAGCACTGCAACCCTTTTTCTCAAGATCTGAGAAGACTGTCCAGGCATGGAGAAGGTCATAAGTTCGCGGGTAGGTCGAGAAGGCCTCGCACCTATGATAACAAAACGTCAGAAACCGTACTGACTTATGCTGATTATGTTGATACCAGAATTTTTTTTTTTCAATTTTCTTTATATGTTTTAATTTACAGTTGCTCTTTGTAAGAATAGTCATGTATCATATGCATGGGGCCTTTAATATTAGTGTGGATTCTGATCGAACGGTCCGGATATAAACAGAAATATCCTGTTACCCTAGGCGGTATGAACCCCTCACCCAAAATAAAAAAAGCATCAGAAAGCAAAGACAATTACCAGTCATGGGTAGTACCGATGAGGCCACGGTCATATATGATCTTCAGACTATTCATACCATCCTGAGGAACAACATTCATCACCCACACAGGTTTATCCTTGAGAGCTGCTGCAAAAGATCCCAGGTGTGCTTTCATGTCCATCACATTTCTTATCGTGTCTGGCTTTATCTTCGGGCCCAGCATGCTCCAGTAACTGTCTACCCTTTGTTGCCATATTTCCTACAAAAGAAATTAACATCTCAATGTCAAGCCTGTTCTAATCTCCAAAAAAACTACCAAGTACTTTTTCCTGAAGTAAATTGCACAGACAATACTTCAGAGTATTGCCAGTTTTTTGTTTTCTTATTTCAAATTTAAAGGTTTCATACTAATTTGTAACCATTTCAAAACCATACTGATTACAATTACATTAAGGCCTCGTGTAATAATAATCAGTTCCAAGGTTTTATACTGATTCCTAACCATTTCAAGTTTTTATTAATAAAAATCAAGTGTTGGCACAGTCCCCTTTGCATACAAGTATATCCACCAAAAATGACTCATGCTAAATTTGCTATGTTGCTGCATCCACTTTTCGATGGAAAAATTATGATCGTGGCCAAAATTGTAAGAATTTGAATGCACAAGACACATAAATTGGAATTAAAAACTACTAAACCAACACCCGGTAAACAAAAACACTTATTAAGGATCATTACTTATTTCTCAATGTTTCATATCTTATGTATTCTTGATAAACATGCAGTATGCATATGAGCTAATTTACCGTGTCCTTCTCAAATGTTTCCGCTGTAATTTGAAAATCAGAGAGGCGAGGAGGTGGGGTCGTCAGTCGAGCCGGCCAAGGCACAAGTGCACTCCCTCCATCTTTATGCATTTCTAAAAGAACAAGTAATTAGTTTATGCAAGTTAGTTATTAACACAATGAAAAAAAAAACTTCATGAAAGAACTTACGCTCAGTATACGGGGTGATACATGCCTCCATAGGGACACCCCAGACAGCATCTGGATCATCACTGCTGCTACACATCACAGGCTTCGTCCCTGGGTCCCGGTTCATGTAACAATCATTGGTCAATGGCTTAACCCAGATAACTGTCTGGTTCTTTTTGGCTGCAACTCTCCAGCACATTCTCTCAACCAATGCACTCATCTCCTTCCAAATCCTCAAGTCCTCTTCATCTTGTGCATATGCCTCAGGAGATGAGTAGGCAAAGTAGCCACCTGGCCTAAGTAACCGATCGAGTTCTAGTAAGAGTATCCCATCTCTTTGTAACCAGTCAATCCTACACCTGCGTAAACCAAAAGGCAAAGAAGCCAAAGATCTTGTTAGGGTTTTGAAATCAATGGGCATGGTCCTGCTTCACCGCTAAAGGGTTATACAAAAGAGGAACAGTCAGAATGAATTATCTCACTAAGAGATGAAATTGAATTGGACCTAGGCTGTCAATGGACATCATCCATCAGGTTATCACTCCAAAATTTTACATTATGGTCCTTTTAAAGCATAATATGGTTCGATGTGCACTACAAAATAGAAATTGGATTCACATTATGTTATTGTCATTTATAAAGTAAAACTTTTTGTTTATTCAGATATTTTCATTTTGTTATCATAAATTTTGACACAGAAAACTAATAGGATCCTAATCTATTGAAAATGCCCTAAGATAATAGTGGGTACCAATCTACATTTGGATTCTCGTATATTTATTGGGTTCGAATCTACATTTGGATCCTTCTAATTTGTCTGGATTTTGATTCGGATCTTGCTAGGATCCAATCTGATGGGCCACCCTGATTGGACGAGTCAAGGATTGGTAATATAACATTTTTATTTTCAACTTGTATGGAACTTAACAATAGCCTGAATTTTGTTATCATAGGAAAAAAAAAAAAACCCAGAAATCTAAGATACCCGTTTTGAAGAGACATAGTTATCATCTATAGTTGCTCAAAAACACATCTCTGTATATGGATGAGCATTATCCAGGTAGCACAGGTATAGGTGAGACCTATAACTGACATACAACTACAGAGTCTGGTCTTGGTCAGGTCACAGAGTACCATTACTATTACATAGAAACAACCAACAAACAAAAATATAAGCACAAACCTGGAACAGTGAGCAAGTTCAAAAGAGCGGCTTGGATAAGGTAGACGCTTAGTGCCAAGAACGCCTAAATAGGCCGGGATGCCTCTTTCAAGTGCAAATTGGATCTGGTTTTGGTGCACATCATTTGGAGCCAATGACATCGCAATAACATTAGAAGAGAGAAGGTACCCCCCAAAGCTTGCAACTCCACATCCTACATCAAGAACCGTGCGAAGCTGCCCTTCATTGTGTATGTTGTCATTCGTGAAATTCAACATCTGGATTCCAAAAATTAATAGAATCAAATAAAAGTTGACAGTATTGTTATTCATTTTTTATCCTAGGGCCTGTTCAGCAAGTGGAATATTTTGGAATTGAATTGAATCAGGTCAGAGTAGCTGTCAAACTTGGTTAGATATAATGGAAAGTTAAATAGTCTAATTGTTGTATTTAGTTTAAAATTTGCAGTCTAACCCCATAATTTTCCACTTAAGCCCCTCCCTATTCCACCACCCAGGATAGACAATTCATTGGAGGTGAGTGACATTGACGAATATGACCTTTTCTTTGGTGGTGGAATACGTCTAATTTCACCAATAGAAGGAATTGAGCTGATTGCACTTTGTCTAATGGGGTTAAAATATGGTGCAATAGAACTCTAATAATATTTTCAATCATTTTTCTTCCGTGAGATGACTATACCAGGGCAGACACTAAAATTTTCACTTAATGAGTATAGAGAGGCATGCAGGTAAAAGCAAGCAAAAGATTCTGAGGGTTGAAGAACAAACAAAATTTAAAACTACAAGACATGGTTTTACTGTCAATTCAAAGTATTATTAACACAATAATCTCATTTACATTACTTTATTTCAAGGCTGTTGCTATTAGTATTGAACCAAAAGAATTGTGGAAAAGAAATTAGGTATGCAAAACAAAACGTGCAGATATTATTTGAAAAGAAAAAATTGATAGTAAGCCCATAGAAAACATATTGTTAACGCATACAACTCGCAAAGCAAGAGAAGGCTCATATGGCTATCAAAATATCTAAATTACTTTTCTTTCAGCCTCACTATGCAGCACAAAAGAAGAGGTGGGGAAATATGAAAATGCCATAATAAGAAGAGACAAAAAGAAGTACATTTGCAATAGAGGCTATGTATTTATCAGCACCGTAGTGAAAATGCGTACCGCCACCAGGAAAGACAATTTTTGCACCTGCATCAACCATCCAGTTTTGATCTGACTTCTCATGTGCAAGGTGGGTGTGCGGTATGTTTGCCTTCCATACCTCGTCTCGGCTTTTTGGCCATTTAATTGGTACCTGAAATTAACAAAATTGTTAATCCTTTCACCAATCAACCATAAGTAATATATTCCAGACCTCAGGGTATGCATTCAGGTCAAGTTTTGCAAGGTATGTTTTCAAGTGTATGCATATAGTAATCAACACATAAATACACCAGGTAGTACCCTATAAAGGGTTAAAGTATCATATACTGATGCAATAAGAGATCTAGAACCCATGTTGCTCCCAAAATACGTTCACCTATACAGGTATCTCTTTATTTCTCATGCTTCTGTGCAGGTACTTGATATTTTGAGATTCTAAATGGCACATATAGAATTTCCCTAATAAATAAGCAAATACCTTATAGCCTTTCGGGGGAGGTATGAGGCAATTGTAGCGCCTCTCAGGCTGGGGGCAGTGCCTCTCATAGTGTTCCATCAAGTTTAAATCAAGTTTGAGTCTCATTTGATATATTAAATTTCTATCCAAACATGGGATCAATTCTGAATGCTTGTCATCACAAACCTGGAGGATAAAAAGGGAAAGAACAAAATTGTAATAAATAAAAGCTAATGAAATCTAAGCATCGCATGAGATTCGAATTATTTCGGGAAGTGATTTCATGTATTTGTTCACAAGAACCGAAAAATATCCCCCATTGCCACTACATAAAGCAAATAGCATGTATAACCATACAAAACACAGCACCTATCATATATGCCCTTAAAAGCCACAAAAAAATATCTGGAACACTCCCTTTACCCACTTTCTCAAGCAGCATCAGTTTCCAAAACTATCAGATTTATTTGCCTAATAAATAAGTGTTTCAGGCATTAATTATTCATTTTTGAGGCCAGAATTCATGTTTTTATCAGGTCCCGTACCCCCCTATGTATAATTTGCGCCGGCCAGATCCCAACTTTTCTCAGCTTATTGGTTTCTGATTGACATAATTTCATTGTGCCCAAGTAAGGAAAGATCACATATTCCCCAATTAAGCATCACAATGCTAGGAGAATCCAGCATTTATGCAAGATAAGAAATATATCATAAAACCTCTGAAACATTAAATCAACAAATATAACTCTCGTCTATGTTATCTAAAAATACACAAATTACCCTCAATTAATCCTCATTGCATTGCATAGATACAGACAGTTAGGAAGGAGGATAATTTGGGCATCTCTTCAAGTAAACTAGGGCAGGATAATTTAAACTATATTTAATGGTAACTTGGTATTTTGAATTTCTGTATGTATATATAAGTGACAAATTGCCTCTTTCATTTGACATTTTAACATACAAGAAGATCTTAGTTTAGGCTTAAACACTAAGCACAAAAATGAGAAAATGAAAGAGACAAGAATTATTCACTCACAGGAAAGCTCTTGATTCGAACTGCATTTTCAAATATCGACTCATCTGACTTGGTACTATCGCCATCCTCATCAGTACCCCAGCCTAAAGATCGTGAAAATTTGGTACCATACTCCAATGCTCCACTCTGTCCCTTCGGGCCAAAAAAGAAGCCAAAATACATGAAGAGAAAAACCAAACAAGCAATCATTGCGCATAGCAAGGTAACACCTCTTTTACTCTGAGGCCCATCAGTTCTACCGCCTCTCATTTTCAGGTAACAAAATTAATTTCTATGTAGAGGTGGTAATTGCAAAATCAGATATTGGATCCTGAACTATTGCATTTCAAAGGCTTGAGCTGTGATGATTCAACGTCAGTTGACCTGAAATAATTGAGGGAAAATAAAAAAATTAAGGGAGAACTAGAAAGCACCCAACCAAGAAGATTAACAATAATAACAAAATAAAAATAAAAAAATAGTCAATGCATGGAAGGAAGGGATCTCAAACACTGATCCAAATTTGCTAAGTTTAGAAATTTCATAAGCCCCTTGTCCCAATGAAAAATTTAAAAACCAAAAATAGGAAATCATAAATTTTCTTATATTTAGCTAATCTAGTATTTTCTTTTTTTCCAACGTTTTAATAAACAGATATAAAAGTTCACAAAGCGTGGATACTCGGAAAAGAAAAAATAACTCAAAATTTCTTCATTTACTTTGCCACCCTTCTTTTTCCACCAATTCCTAAATGCGCTCTTTAGCAAGAAATCGGAGACAATCTGATGCATTATTAAGTTACACGAAAGTAATTAACACTGATGTCTTCATAAATTCCCATAAAAACCCATGAAGAAAGCGACATCCATCAATCCAGTCTAAGCCGAGTCAGTGGTACTTCCACCCAGTAAATTATCTTTTATCCATTGAATTCAAACAGGACATCACAATTCAACAAAATTGCGAATGAGCTGCATGACGGGAACAGATTTTTCACGAGAAAAGAAGAGCAATTTACAGAAAAAGTATAAATTCAAAAAAAAAAAAAAAAAACAAAGAAACCTGATCTGGAAAGGCGAATCGAAGCACCTACAGGCAGAGATCGGGATAAAAATAGCTCGATCTCCAACAATGCATCTATCCAAGACCAATCGGAAAACCCTAAAATCGCGCCACAGAGAGAGAGAGGGGCCTTGATTTGGATAACAGGCAAATGCCAGAGAGAGAGTGTGTGTGAGAGGAAGCAAGGAAATGAGTGTGAAAAAGGGAGTGTAGATCTGAGAGGTGTAAATGTATTTTAGTAGGAAATAAATAGCGTCATATCCCCTAAAGTATCTTAAATTTTAAGTTTAGATCTGGATCATCAGATATGTTCCTGGATTCAGATCAAACGGTCTGGATCCAAAAATAAAATTTGAGTTACTTCAGATGATCCTGAGTCGTTTGTTCCTGGGAAACTACTTGCATTCGTTGCCAAAGTGCAACTTCAACGAAAGGTTTCTATAAATAGCGGGTTTAACCATTTGGAAGCTTAGATAACGGGTCCCAAGTGTATACTGAATTACTGATACAGCATAAGCTTTAATAAAATTATTATTAATTAGATTTCGTGTCATTTGTTCAGAGAAATGTCTGTCGGTGAGAGAGTCAGAGAACTAAGAAAGAACAGAATAAAATAATTGAAAATATTGTGTACTGTATGCGTTCACGTGCAGGACCTTACCTTTTTTTTCTTTTTTCTTTTTTAAACCTTTTATTGTTTATTTGATCTCTGATTATGTGAAAAATTGTATTGAGTATTTGAGTGTGAGCTGGCTGGATCTTTGTTGGGCTGTAAAATGGTATAGTTCGTCACGAGTGCGTATCCTCTGAGATATCTCAACTCTTGCGTGACCGACGTGTCCGGTGCCTATTCGGGAGTGATGTAGGGGTCAGCATTATTGTGCTTTGAGATTCGTGCAGAACGTATTTAAACGGTTGAGATTTTTCCAAAGAGTCACGCAAAGTTTGAGATATCTCAGAGGATACGAATTCGTTCGTCACTGGCCCGCAGTTAACTGATAATGTCTTGTGAGTGGAATTCAGATCCAGTGCAAAATTCTGTAAAGAAATACTGAATTTCAATCGTTCGGCTGAGAGGTATTCGGAGCTTACTGTACTCAGTCAGGTACATGGCAAGATACGGATTCCTTGTGAGTGAGGAGGCTATGGTGCTAGAATCTGTATCCTCTCAGGTAACTCACTGAACTTGATTGAAATGGACGGTCCAGATTTACTTTTAGCTCAGAATTTTAAATTGACAAGTATTTCAAAGCACAAATAATATTGCCCCTGTGTCATCCCGAGTAGCCACCGGCTGAGAGTAAATCTGGACCGTCCGTTTCAGTCAGGTACCTGGGAGGATACAGATCCTGTGGTACTATGTATACAGCGTAGGTTCGTACAATAAATTTATACTTTTGTTTTTAAAGTTTAAATAGTAAATCTTCACCGCTCGATATGATCTTTGTATTATTGTATGTATTTTCAGACCAAAATTTATAATTTTTACTATTTTTTTAGATAGGAAGAAGATCACTATTTTAAATGGTTCAGAATTTTTTTATATCATGTTATTTTCTATCAATTTTAAAAAATAGTAAAAATAATTTTTAAAAATATAAAAATTTGATTTTCAAATATATTTTAGATCATACTGAATTGTTTAAATCAATTGTTTGAATTTTAAAAACAAAATAATTCATAATACACATCGACATACGCTTTGAAAAATAATGTAGCCTCACTTGTGCCTTTCTTTAGGATTTTTAGATGGATGACGGTAATGTTGTTTTCTAATTTATATTATTGTAGTAAAAGGAAAGTTCAGACTCTTATTTATATATTTTAACTTATTGAGTTTCGAATACACATTAAAAAAACAATAAAAATATTCTAGCATTGCAGCTGGTTCTTGGGCTGCATACGAATCGAACCGAATCAAAATTACTTCAATTTGAGTTTAAATTTGAATAAGATTCGAACAAAATTGATTTAATTTATTTCAAAACGAACTTTGAATCGAATTAATTGTGAACTGCAAATTTTTTTAGGAGCCCTAGTTATACCAGTAGTTTATGTATTAGTTTTCTTCGCGCGGAATAAAATTTATACGGCTTTCTTTTACTTTTCATGAATTCACACTGATGGATTATAGGCCAACTCAAGATTCTCGTATCTTTTACATTGTTGGCTTGATTAAATCACGACATGAATCTAGTCAAATGAAACTTAGTTCATTGTTAATTTGTTATGCTGCTGAAATATTTTCCTATTATAAGTTACCATTATATTAACAATTTTGAGTTTTGATGTAAGTTCGGTTCTTGTATTATTAAAGATGAGGGTTCCAATGCCTTCATTTTTTGTGCCTTCACCATGCCATGTCTCCATTTTTAAAAACTTTAATAACTCAAAATTTAAAACTTCAAAATCAAAATAAAACCGTTAGATGTGATCTATGTTATTTTCTTTATGTGCTCATAAAAATTATTACATTTCAAATATGGTTAAATATAAATAAATAAGTTAAAAAATCAACGTCTATAAATTATCCACATTAGTGTGTTTTTTTACAAGTTCTTGATGACACTCAAAACAAAATTGAAATGTTATAATTTTTTACGCATGCATAGATAAAATGATATATATCATATCCAACGATTTTATTTTGACTTTTAAGTTTTAAATTTTGAGTTATTATTTTTTTAAAAAATGGAGGCATGGTGGAGGCATAGAAAATGGATGCCTTTGATGTTTGAACCCTCCTTATTAAAGATTGATTGTTGAATTCATAAGTTGTATTATTTGAAATTCGAACTTAAATAATTTGTGAATCAATTCGAATGAATTATACTCAATTTGAGTTTAATTTGAATAAGATTTGAACAGAATTAATTTAATTTATTTATGAACAAACTAATTTTAAATCAAATTAATTACAATTTTTTTTTTTAAATCGAACTCAAATCAAATCACAAATTGCGAACTTTTTTGTGCAGCCCTACAGCTGGATGCTTACTGATTGATTTTTTTTTTTTTTTTTTTTTGTCTTCTTCTTATAAAGTTAGGTTTCACATGCATTGAAGTATTCGACTACCGACAATGGTACACAATTTCTCTCGAAGAATCTCAAAATAGATCTAGACCCAAAATTAGATCTTAGTAAATATCTGTTCACTTGCTGCCCAAGTTGCCTGATTTCAATGTATTAAGATTCATTAAACCCGATATATACTGTTTGTTTTATTATCGGACGGTCGTGATCTATTTAGAGCCCTTCAATAGGTTAAGCTGGACTGGATCTGCAACTTTTTTTTTTTTTTTTTATAAAATGAAAAATCAATCTGTCATTAAACGGTTCAACATGAATTCGTATCCTCTGAGATATCTCAAACTTTACGTGATTTTATGGAAAATCACAACCGTTTAAATACGTTCTGCACGAATCTCGAGGCACACATAATTCTGACCCCCTACATCACCCCCGAATAGGCACCGGACACGTCGGTCACGCAAAAGTTGAGATATCTCAGAGGATACGCACTCGGTTCAACATGGGGTGACCAAAACGAATTCAAATCCAGTACAGTACTTAACCGAGTAGAATAAGATTTGAGTCGTCAATTTCATTCTGACACAAATCTCAATACAGATATTCCAAAATGGCAAAACAGGCGCTTGATTTTAGCCCGGCTGGGAGTATTATATGGACCTAATTCAAGCATCTAATTAGGGAATGTTTGATTTAATTGAGAATAAGTTATTCTTTAGAATAAGATATTTGGTGGTTAATTGAGTTAGAATAGTCAAAAGAGAGAATCAAATTTATTTATCTTATTAGAATTTAGAACCAACTATTCTAATAAGATAAAGAGTGAGTCTATGGTACTATACATAGCATGTAATAGTTCGTAATACTAATTAATATTTTTATTTTTTAAATTCTAACGGTTAATCAGAACCGTTCAACATGATTCTCAATTCCTCATATAAATATATTTTTTAGAATTTATTTGCTATTTTTCAAGATAGATAGAAAATCACTTGATGTAAAAATTTTGAACCATCCAAAAACTGTAATATTCTACCTATCTAAAAATAGTACAAAATTTATAAAAAATATAGAATTCGGTATGCAAGTACATATTCATATGGGAATTATATCGAATGGTTCGAATCGACCGTTAGTATTTTGAAAACAAAAATATTAATCTATATTACAAACAAATCCGTAATATGCATAATACCATAGACTCACTCTAAGAAACAAAAAAAAAAAAGACTCACTCTAAGATAAATATTAATTTTTCTATTTTAAATATTTCAAAATTGCAATCAAACATATCCTAAAATAATACTCGATCGATACTTTGATTTGATCCCCCTTTGACAACAACTCAGATTTTAGAACACAAAACATCTCATGATTTCAAATAGATTGACATTGAATCCGATATGTACTATCTGATGTTTTATCCAACGGTCCTGATTTATTCAGAGCCTTTAGGTAGGTTGTAGACTTGTAGAAAACAAATACCGTGTCGCATGCGTAATGATGACGTGGGCCCGTAAGAAAGTGGTCCAAGTTGAGCGTTGACCGTTTAATAGTGCAGGGAGGAATGAAATCTGCTGCTTTTCCGAATCTAACCGTTCAAATTTATTGAGATTTGTGCATAAAAGGGTTTCTTTATAGAGATACGTGAATATAAAATTTTGAACGGTTAGATTCGGAAAAGCAGCAGATACACATCCGTGCAGGGAACCAGAAATGGAGCGCATTTTCTCTCGACATACAGTAGATGTAATTATTAATCTTTCGAGCTGCCCCTGGGAAAATTAGGCATGAGACCATATGCTTTCATTATGTAACTCAAAACATAGGAATGCAAATTATGCGGCACTCAAACACTGAGGTAACTAAACTTTATTTTTGTCACAAACTGAATATTCAAGTTTAATTTGTTCTTATATAATTATTAAATTTGTATTGTTCTAATCAAATCAATCTATTACCTTTTTTGTTTAAAATATTGACAAATGGTGAAAATGAGTAAACATATTTTGTTACTATTTTGAAAAAAAAAAAAAACAAAGCTTTTAATTGGAACAAATATAAAATTTAATGATAGAAAGATAAATTAAATTTGAGTGATTAATTTTTGACAAATGACTAAAGTTGAAACAGTGTTTTGTTGTAAAAATTGGGAGAATTTCATATATACCACTCAAAAACTATGAAATTACGTATTTACCATTAAATTTTTTGTAATTACATATTTACCATTTAAAACTTTAATAACTCACATATTTATCTCGTATAACTTTAGTATATATCAAATATACCAAAGACTCAGATTAATTATATTTAAATATTCTTAAAACTATAATTAATCAAGGATTAACTTAGCACTCTCTCTTTCTTTCCTTAGAACCGTTCTCTTTTATATCCAATATAAAAGATTAAAAACAGATATCGCAAACTGTGCTAGTAACAAAACACAAATTCTCAAACTCAGTTATTACTTTGATAATTGGTTGCGATATCAGCTTCGAATTTAATACAAGTTATTTTGTTAGAAAAGTTGGGAGTGGTTTCTTTGTTTTTAGACGATCAAGTTGGAGTTGGAATCCTTATATCCGAGTCTGATGTCCATTCTCTCTGAGTTTAAGTGGAATAAACGAGATAAGGTGAGAGTTTCAGCGAAAATGAGTAGTTACGTTAAAAAAGACTAAAGAGAAATCTGTGCGCAGAAGAAGAAGAAGCAGAGAAGGAGAATGGACTAAATAACTTATTAATTATATTTTATATAATCTTAAACTTAATTAATCTCTTTTTTTATTAATTGAGTAAATATGTGAGTTATAAGTTTTTTAGCTGATAACTATGTAATTATAGAAATTTGAATGATAAATACATAATTTCGCAGTTTTTGATTGATATATATATGAAATTCTCCCTAAAAAATTGTATGAAAGATTCCAACCAATGAAGTGCGGAGTAACTGACTCACTGCGGTGCCTAACTTTGTCATATGCTCTGCTACCTGATTTCTTTGAAGAATTAAAAATACGACAGTAACCGATAACATATAATAGAGCTTTTGAGCTAGCAATCTAGCATACTATAGCCATTTAGCAATTTTAGAATATGCCCAATTTTTTGGGGGGAGGGGATTGTTACCGCATTTTCCACCAATACAGTTTATGAAAAACTAATATAGCCGCAGTTAATCCGATAATTTATAACAGAAAGAACAAGGAAAGTTTTTGTCTTGATTTGCTAAAATTTTTTTAGATTAACACGTTAGTGTTTTGGAAGAGAATCCAACTTCGACAAATAATATTTACGCCATTATTTTAAACACAAGCCTATTGCTTGTTACTTTAGACATTAATTACTTCATTTGTCTATTGCATAGAAAATACATTAAAAGACAAGGCCACCTTGGCCCCACAGAAATTGAGCATAGTAATTAGTAAAAATATCTTTCCGGTTTTCTATTTCCTCTTCCTGGAGCAACATGAACTAATCTAAAACAGACAAATAATTACATCAAAATTTCATTCCTACAAAGATGCAGTGATCCCCCCCCCCCCCCCCCCCCCCCCAACACCCCAACACCAATGAAACAAATGAACAAACACGCAAAAAATATTCTGATGTACCGCTACCTTTGACCCTTCCCTTATCGTCAAAGAGGACGCTTATCATGTTTCTATTTCACTTAATCCTCATAAAACCAGTAATCTCAATCAAGAAATGATGGAGGTTCTTTCGGAATTTCTGACGGTTTGGTCGATCCAGAGAAATGGAGAGGTTGTTCAAGTTTGTCAGAGAATTAAATGCACTTGCTAGCCTTGATTTCAGAGCTGGATTTGATTGGCCTTCCAGTAGCTCTTGAACCAATCTCTGCATTAGACATGAACCTGGATCAAATTAAAAAAAAAAAAAAACATGCAAAAACTCGTCGACTATGAATTTAGAGAGAGAGAGGAGGGAGACCTGGTAAAGCTCTTGCTCACACAAAATTAAAGGAAGGAAAGCATCCGCTGCAGAACCCGCTAACTCCATTCTATATACAAAAATGCAATAAATGCAAAATTAATGACAATTGAAGCAAACATTGATGTCTCATCTTGATTATAGGTTTATCTAAAAAGATGAGGAAAATTTTACTGGAACAAGTTACACTAGAACATAGTAACATCATCCAAAAGGACAATCAAACTAAGCGCACTAAATGTGTTAACCTGAAATCCTCGAAGAGAAGAGTCTGAAGGAGCAATCTCAAAAAATGGTCGGTCACACTTGCTTGCAATAAACCATTAGACCCCTGTGATTCCAGAAGTCGCAAATTGAGGCCCTCTTTGCCTGATGATCTCTCCTTAAAATGGTACGATGCGAGAGAACTTATGGCAGCTAAACAATTCTCAATAATGTCTATGTCCTGCTAATATAAATTGGTCAAAAGTTAAATCGGGAGAACCCAAAAGGAGTGATTTTCTAACTATCAATTGATCTAAAATATTCTGGACCATCCGAAAGTAGTGATTTTCTAACTATATAAAAAATAGTTTTAAAAAAAAATGTAAAATGGTCTCCAAATACATTTTCATATGGAGACATGTTTAGCGGTTCGGATCAATTGTTTGAACTAAGATATTGATCCATAGCACAGGCTGATCTGTAATATGCATATTACCATAGCCTCACTCAGTTAAAGCACTTGCCTCATTTTCTGGTATACTCATTTCTACAATTTCTCTTTTAGATTATCAAAATTTACTCCTTGTTTTAGCACATGAATGGAGCTTCCATCTCATAGGGGAAATTATTTCAAAATCCACAAAATGTTTTTATCAATATTTTATTTTAGTAATTTATTCCTTGTGTGTTCAGCAGTTTGGGGCTAGAATTGCCAAAAAAAAAATCACAATGGAAAATGGTATATATTTTTAATAAGGTTAATTTTTCTTCATTTCTCGGCATTAAGTAAACGATATCCGATATGAAGCATTTTCTGTCTTATATAACAATAACTAAAATGTGTTTGTTTGAACCAGTGTTGTAAAAAACATCCGTTTAGCCCGATTAGTCATTGGCGATGACCAAACCGTCACTGATTTTTCCGACTAATCGGGCAATTATTTCCATTTATGGCCTATTATTTCCGATTAATCGCATGGTAGTATCTTGTCCATCCAACAAGCACGTACCGTTATTTACAACACTGGTTTTAACATGTTCACCCTCTAAAGTCATAAAGAAAGGAAATCAATATGTGATAGTTAATATTACCTGATGGCGTAGTCCAAGATCTAATGTCGAAATAATATGTGCAAAGGCATCCTGGTTCAATTGTGCAACCTTTTCAGGGTACACTTCCAACATGTGCGACACTAGTGCAAAATACTGGAAAAAAATTCAAGTGAAAAACTAAAGATATGACATGGAAGTTTTTATCCAACATGCCCCTGCAACAAGCACCACAATAGCAAATACACCCCAACAAAAAAAAAAAAAAAAAAAAAAAAAAAAAAAAAAAAACGATAAATATCTCACATGCAAACATTGAAGAATCAAGCAACAGTAAAGATGATTCAAGTTAACAATTGTGCATTCAGAATTCCACAATAATGGAACAAATTTTCCTGTTGTGCATTAGTACTTGCCAAGAAAAATAAACTTGCGCATCTTTTTGTTCTTATGAACAAATATTCTGAACTTTGCAATGGAACGAGATAAATATTGTTTTTTTTTTCTGATAGATATCTACTTAAAAGCACCTTTTGTCCTAATTCTCTAAAATACTCTTATCATCCATCTTAACTTCCTCAAATTTGGTGGGGGTTGCTCTATCTTGAAGTAAAGAGCGGTACATAATATCCTACATCTCTTAGGCATACCAATTTGTGTTGTATATTCACATAACACTTACATCACGGCTGAGTTTTGGATACTTGAGCAAGTCAAGAGATATTAGAGGAGTAACAATGTGAAGCCCTACATATACGACCTGAAAAAAATATCAAACAAACACATGATAAAAATACAAAAAGGAATTGAGTAATCATATGGATATATGAATTACAAAATTTATATACCTCGGCAATATCTGGGTTATCTTCTTGTTCAGCATCAGTAGAGAAATCAACCTGATTGTTTACCATATAAGTTTCAACCATATAAGATCTCAAAATATGAAGTTAAAAAGTTGTAGAAGAAGGTATTACCAAATCTTTCGAACACATATTTCTCAGAAGCTGTAGTAAAGCACGCAAATCTTTATACTTCTCTGATTGTGACTCACTCCGCAAGCTCGAAGAAAGAGAAAGTGATATCTAGAAAAGCAAGACCAGTTTCCATTAAATACCTGGGATATGTGAGGATTCTCCCTTTTCTCTATACAAATTTCAGACAACTTTGCAAATAGTACCTAAATTTTTTAGAATCCTAGTTCTCATCATTTATACATTAACACCAATTAGTTTTTTTAAAAAGGAAACCCCAGCATTAAAACCAAGGATAAACTAAATCAACTAAACCCAACTGCTAATGAAACAAGATCTAAATCCTCTTGACCAAATTTTAAGTAAATTGGATCATAGGGAATAATCTTCATGGCAGATAAATTTATTAATACTTCACAAAATATATCATTTTCATTAAAACAGGTCCAAATGATGTGTTGACTTAACAAATTTCATAGGACATCTGAATATTTGCAAACCGGATCTGGTAGCAGAGCCAGGTGGGCCGGGCAATAGCTTCCATTTGGGACAATGGCTTCATCTTAGGTGCTACTTTTAAGAAAGCTCATGGATTTGCACAAAGTATGAGAATATAAGATATCTAAAGAAGATCTTAATTAGTACCTTGCCAATATTGTGAGATGAGTAAATTTGGAGAAGCTGCATGCAAAAGTTAACCAAAATCTTGGTCTCTTTGGCACCAAGAAAAACGACTTGTGCATCGACAAAATCAACCACAAACTTGAGTATCAAGTAAACAACTCCTGACTAAAGAATTAGAAAATTTGCATAAGAGCAAACCTCAGTAGATAAACAAAATAAACACTACTCATAATTTAACTGCTGCTTTTCAACTAACACAGGAAGTTGTCTATGGTATATGGTACAGATATTTACTATTACCAGTCAAACACAAGTGGCGTGAGATTTTTGTAGTCTTTATGCTACTGTCCTTTTATTTGTTTTCAAACAACTAATATCTATATAACACCTAAAGTTTCACTATTTGCCCTCAACACCAAAACAAAATGGTAGAACTATGTTTTATTATAAATTAATTACTCTACCCACCATTGGGTTACTTTTTGTATGAAGCACAAATTAAACTAAATCAAGCTATAGGCTAACATAATGCTGGTTGCAAGTTTATATACCATTTTAGAGAAACTTTGATTGGGCTGGTATGAAAAACAAAGAGCAATTTGGTAATATTTTGTTTTGACTTACATTTTGGTTTCAATCGTTTGGATGTTAGTTGAAAATTAGTGCAAAAATAGTAGATGCTGATGGCAAATATAACATGGTTTTATGTCATTTGGAAGAGAAAATAATACTGTGTAGTTTGCAAAACAGCAAAAGTATAATTTTTAGAGCAAAATTGCAGAATATCCTTATTACATCATGATTTTCACATTTTGGTCCCTTAAAGTTTGAGGCCTCATCCAATCTTTATTATGGGTTTATGTCTTATACTATTCGTCCATACACAATGGTAAGAACCACATAACTCAAAATCTTATTACACCAATGATGGGAACTCCCCAACATTAGGGAGTCAAAAAAAAAAAAAAAAAAAAAACATGACACTTTGTTTCAAGTATTGTAATGTAATTTACCTCTAATTTTTAGTGATATGATGGGTAGAAACTTTTAATATATACCTGATTTTTATAAATCTCAAGGAGAGACAGGAGAGGGTTCATGACAGCATGTCCCATTTCAAAAATAGCCTTTTGAGTCCTTGGTTGAGTTGCTCTAACAGCTCCTCTTAGCCTTTCCAACAAGCAACTGACCTGCACATTTCCAACAATAAATATTTCCAGCCATGAACAATCTACTGGTACTGATTATTGACTGGTCGGATACTGCATGAGTTTTTTGCCTTTTCCTCTTTTGGTCACTTTATTTACATCTTGCTAGATTAACATTTTTTTTTGGCAAACAGAGTTTGACCCGACTGCATGACCTGTTCCAAGCTGAACCAAATACAGTTAATCTAAGAAATTTAGAAAAGTCAAAAGCCCATTGCCACCTTTCCTTTTTTAAATTTACTGGAAATGACATAAGAATTCTGGACTCTGGAGCACAAAACATAAACCCGAAAAGATTCTAACCCAGATGCAAACTGACCTGCCCATTCGCCACCTTTTTTTTTTTTGTATCAAGCAATGATTATGAATTGTTACGCCGGACAGAGGTGTTACAAGTAAAAGTACATACAGTAATCCATGGCTCATGGTATGATTTGTACCTACCATATATATGGCATCTGCTTGCTGTGCAACAGATTTGAGATCGGTTCTGCTAGTGTTTTCTACAAGACAGGTTGTCATAGGCCCTATCACATCTTTCAGGTACCTACATGCATATGAATCGGAAAAAAGTTTAGTAAATCTACCTAGGAAAAAAAAAATACAATTGACAAAAAAATTGTAACCGACTCACTGAAGTGAAGCTTCAGAATCTTTCAAGCATGCAGCTGCACAAATGAGTGTTTCTGCAAGAGAACGCTTAAATAAAAATGAACAATAAGTACAGTTTCCAAGTACAGTGAGGCTATGGTACTATGCATAGTGCAGATTGGTCCGTACTATGGATTAATATCTTATTTTTAGAGTTCAAATAGTCAATTTGAACCGTTCAACATGATCTCCATATGAAAATGTACTTGCATGCTGACTCACATATTTTAGAATTTTTTTACTATTTTTTTAGATAGGTAGAAAATCACTACTTTTGAATGGTCTAGAATTTTTATATGGAGATCATGTTGAATGGTTCAAATCTACCATTTGGACTTTGAAAATGAAGATATTGATCCATAGTACGGACCAATCCGCACTATGCAGAGTACCATAGCCTCACTCTTCCAAGTATACAACTTGATCAGAGAGTATGTAAAGGTCAGAAAACACAAATATCAAGCGGAAGCTTAGCTATTACCTGAGAACGAGCACTAATTGAAAACAAGATACTTTCATTTGCAAAAGCTCTTGCAATTTCTCGCCACGATTCCTGAGTGTACGAAATAAGACAAGAAGAAAAGAGAACCAAAATACAGTATAAATAAAAATAATGCACTTTCAAGATTAATTATAGGACAAAAAACTACTATGAATAAGGAATTTGAACTCACCAACTGAACAAGGCGAGAGCAAATATGTTTCCTCCTAACAAGCACAGCCAATAGCTTTTGACATGCCAGTGCCTGAGAACATAAACTTAACATTTAAAACTAAGGCAGCAATGTCAGGCCCAGCCCAACCTAGATGTGCCTGACTCAATGAATTCTTGGATCGGGTTCATGCCTCACTTCGCTGACCCTCTGATGGGTAATTTGGGTAAAGGTTTATTGGTCATGACCTGACCCAACCCATTTATCCTTTTTGCATGTTTCGGTACTAATAATTCAGCTCAAAGTTGCAAGAAAATGCAAAACTAAATAAATAGATAAATATTCAGCAATAAAATTTGAATCCGCTTTTATATTGTCCTTACATAAAAGTCCGAAACAATGGACTTCAGCCTCTGTTTTGATTTTTATTATATTTCCTTTATAAGTGAAACTTCCTGTTTACAGCCTACTGCCTGCAGCAACCCCACTTCATTCATAAAATACCATCTAAACACAATACAAAAAGACAAAAACATAACAATATAGCATTCCTTTAGGTTTCGTACAGTACTCTTCGATGACATACCTGGAGTTCATTTTCACCAGGATACATAGTCAGTGCCACCAAAGAAATTCGTATAGCCGAATCAAGAATAATGTCCCCTTGGTTATTCTGCCAGCCAAAACTTTGCAAGATTTTTCGTGAAGGTTGAGACCCATTTGTTACCACGCCTTCAGAATCAGTTTCTTTAATGTTTCCCATGCTAGTATCAAGTGGTACTAGGTATGTTGCTACCCATCTTGCAAGAAACCAAACCACAGCCTGTACAACACCAAAAAAAAAAAATAGGCGTTATATAGTTCTAGCCATATCTAGTACTGGTCAGAGCTACACTACAAGCATGTTAAAGGCGCAATCATTTTAGATCCTTCACCAGTAGAGGGAAAAAAATTAGAGGGGGGGGGGGGGTTGAGTGATCTCATAGTGTTTGATCAATGCAATTCAGAAAAGTACCTCCATGAGTCGGGGGCTAAAATATGCTGATCTCACAGCAGGATCTAGACACTGCCTTGAAAAATTAATAACTGACCTACAGTTGCAGAAGAAAAAAGATCAAAAGTTATACCACTTACAAAGTTGAAAGCCCAAATAAACAGAAAAGGATAAAAGCATGATCAGAGAAAATGTGTCTTCCATCTGAAATTTCAAATGATCACAATTTCAAAACAGCTCCAGCCAATCTGCTCCAGTATTAAGCTTTCTCTAATCCTTGATCTGAAAATAATTTAACAGAAAAACCAGTATACCATGAAAGCATGACGACAGGATGTTGTGCCGCTTCGACCACATCTGAAAAAGCTGCCTGAAGTAGCTCTGGGATCTGTACCGCATGTAGTTACAAATTGGAGTGTTACTATGCAATGGCAAATAAAAATGTGATTTTGCAAAGTGTAACTTGCATTTTTTTTCTGTGGGATTCTTGCAAATAGCCACCATCCAGTTAGATTTATGTGACGGCAAAATGAATTTCATTAAATGTGAACAACTTGGCCCCTAACTTCTGAGTTTCCCTAACCCAGCCAAACTAAAATCAGGCTAACTAATTTTGTTTGCCTTTTAGTATACTTTAGTACACATAGTTAAATATTGGTAGATGCATAAGATGCAGAACAGACAAAAAAAAATCACTATCTTGTAGCAAATGCAACGAAATATCAGTACAAAACACCCATAAAATTTTTGAAGCCAATTGCAACTTACAAGCAATGTCTCGCCTTCTCCTGAATCTGTTAAAACATGACCGGTTATAAGTAATAGCCAATACAGCTCTTCCAGTGTACGAGTTGGGTCACTATTGCCAAGTCCCTGATAAGGTAAACCAATCAAGACGTTTACACAAGATGTACAAGGAAGAGATAAAACACGATAAATGTACAAACAGATGGCTCGGTCAAATATTATTTAGGCCATGTCAGATAGGATGAATATCAGGTTTTGTGGGTTTGGGTTTTCTTGTAATTTGGTATGTTGGGTTTAAGGTTGTTTTTGGTTTCGAGTCATCCAAGCTTGGTCTTAGATCAGGTTACATTTTGGTCGTTTAAGGTTACGATCTAAGGTTTCAGTCAGTTAGGCTTTAAGTTGTTTCCTGTTTTTTACTCAGGTTCAGATGCTGTACAATTTCAACAGATTTGTTTGTAAGCAGTCAGTGTTTGAGCAGATTTAACATGAGTCATCCATGTCAGGGAAAGCTCCATTTTTAGGTCCAGTCAAGTTTTAGTCAGTAATCTATTTAAATATTTTTAGTTCTAATCAAGTTCACTTGGGGCAGGCAAGTATTCCCTGAGGTACCCTACCAGGTAAAATAACTCCTAGACGAGCCAAAATCATTTTGGTGCCTATTTGGATTATAATGGGTCCACTACGATGCAAATCTCATTCTTCATGGTAGGGTACTGCACTATCTGAACCCCCCTAGTCAGAAGTCGAACTTTTCAACTCTAGGTAAGAGTGGTGTACCTGGCTCAGGGTACCAAAACGTTCTTGGAATAGCCTTGCAAGAAGAGGGACAGTCGATTCAGCTCCCAGACGTGCAATGAGAGCATAAGAAGCTAACCTTTCATCTCTCTCTGCAAGACCAAAAGTTCTCAAGGACAAAGGCAAACAAAATACAGTCTCATGCCAATGATTAGTTGATTATCCACATTCAATAAAAGATTTAAGAGCAGGTATTGTTGCACTGTTCATGCCAGAGGCAGAGGCAGGATTTTAATCTATGGGGGTCACGCATAAAGGCTCGGTTCTTGTTGTTGTTGGGGTTGCGCATAAAATTTATAGTGCTCAAATTCTTCTTCTTGAGAAGTATGGGGGTCAGCTTAAAAATTTTATAAAATAAATGGGGTCAAGTTTAGCATACATAGAGCAACTTTATCTTTAAAATCATAATATATAGTACAAGTTTAAAGGATTTTCAGAAAAAAAAAATGGGGATCAATTCATTTAGCAAATGTAAATCCGCCCCTTGGTTCAGGCTATAGTTATAGTGCCAGTTAGCAACTAAATTTTTTTGTGCTTAACTGTTTATTAGACCTTTCTTAGTTGTAACGATCAATTTATGGCAACAGTAGAGGTGTTTTATACATGCATAATGATCAATTTAACCATCCATATGATATCTTACTCGAGATAGAGGCATGAAAGTACTCAGAATTATCCGCATCCTCAAAGGCAGAATCAGCAGCAGCTATCAAAAACAAAGAATCATAAGAGATATAGTAGGTTTATAAACCGTGTTGATTAAAGAAACCTCCTAATACATGCAAAGCTCTCACTAGATTGTACCTAAAGTGGTGAATCGGTTAATCACCTTTGATTTAACCCCTAAACACTTCTGAACTTTCATGTTGTCCCAGTCAGGTCACTCCGATCTCTTTTCTGACATAAAAGCAATAAGAATAAAAATGCCCACCCATATTTTTCTCTACTTCACAATTCTCTACTAACTCCCAAGCGATGTTCTTTCTCATTTCCCTTCTCTATTTGCAAAAGAGACAGGAAGAGAAGTTGAGAAATTGGAAGGAACCATTTACCATTTCCTTCTACTATATTGACAAAAGATTGACCTAATTGGGACAATGGAGTTCAGTGCCTTTAAGCAACCAATCTATCACATGGTTGTAGTTGAGTAATATCTGAAAGATTTTACAGTTCGAATTATTTTACCCTTTAAATGTGACTCAACAATGACATTAAATAAGCTTGAAGCTGCATAAACACCATTGGTAGAGATTGAGCTCCTATCTGTACCCATTCCCTGGCAAACAAAATACCAAAGAAAAAGAAAAAGAAAAGAAAAAAAAAAACTCTTTTTATGTGCCTTAACCAATGGGAGCAGAGAAAAAAGAGAATAAGAACATGACCAAAAACTATTGGTTAAGTACGGTGACTGATTATAACATCAAGCCCCTGTGCCAAAATGGTCTTTTTGTTCCTTTTTTTTTTTTGGGTACTTGTTGCGAAAGGAACATAAAACACCTCAAGAATAACATTCCATGTCTCCAATAAGATATCCAGAGACTCCTCAACCCAAGTCTCCTCTTCGCGCCGGAAATTCATTAATGACTTCACAACCTCACATGTTAAGGCCGACAAAAGGTGCACAGTACCATATGGCCTGTCAAAATGGAAGAAAAAAATTATGTTTACATTGAGTTACTTGGCTTATATTCATCTTAAGTTTATTCTAGGCATTATACTATCAATTCTAAGTTCAGTTTATCACCTCAAAGACTTCAGGATATTATCAAAGAGAGCTGTAGTTGTCAAAGATGCCATAGAAAGCAATGCATGGCAACCATCTACAAACTCACTGTTGAAATAAAAGAAAACAATATAAGCAGTTTAATTAACATTTTTACCACCAGTTACTTTTTTTATTTACCGACTCAAACAGAACTTAAAAAGAACCTTTCACTTCCACCAGATCTAATTGATGCTGCAATGACATCTGGAGGTTCTACCCACGGCATAATAGCCGACAGAATTTGTATTAGATGCTTCATTTGGGTCTCTCCATTATCTAAGACAATTTAAAACAAAAAGAAAAGAATCACAGTCTATTTTCTTGACACCAACAACTCTACTTGATATTTGAATTTTCAAACCCTTTACAGTACTGAACTCCCATGGTGCACCAATTAAGAACAACAACAATACTATTGATCCAAAAGATTTCATATACAAATTGCTAATAAACAAAATATGTACCAGAAGGAAAGACAGCCCCAGCCAAGGAACAGAGTTGCACAATTAGCTGCCGAGTAGCATAGGCAAGGGGAGAATCGTTCCACAGTGTATCATATGAAAATTTCTCTCTCATTGCGCCGTAAAAGTTCAAGAGCCAGTTGGTGTGACCACAGGAGATGAGTATGTCCCTCCATGCCGGTCCTGGCTAGAAGACCAAAAACAGAGAACAATCGTTTGTAACACTACACCTCTACTTGTAGTTACTAGGCTTTAACACCAAAAAACTAAATTTAGGATTGAAAGACTGGTAGTCAAACTACACTGCAATTCAGGTTTGGCACAGTATTAAGCCAGCTAAATCCTAAATAGTTGGACATGTAGTATCCCGATGTTATTCAAGTCAGGTAACAATGACCTATCTACTAGCCACGGTAGTCGGTCAGTAAAAATGATGTATTTGCCCTTACCAAAATCAGGTCATCATGATAACCTCATACAATTTTTTTCCTTTTGGTTCTCTCTTTGTTATGTTATTTACTTTCTTCCTAAAAGAAGTCTATGAACTAGAAAGCACATTGATTTACTGGAGCAAGTAATCAACATAGCACCACTACCTATTTTAATGTTTCGCTATTATTCTCAAAATTCATTTTTCTACGAGAAAACAGAACTACCTTAATAAGAGTACGATCAAATTTCTTCAGCACCACTGTGTCATGTCTGATTCCAGATGGAAGCACATTCGATTTAGTACTAGATTTATCAGATACAGTAAAATTCCAGTTCAAAATATTAAACATTAGCCGGATTGCACCAGAACAAGCCCGTTCTTCTGACACATTTCCGTTTGAATTCATTATTTTATCTGCAAGCCCCAACATAGCAGCTTGAGCCCAACAATAGAACTCCTATAAAAATATATATATATAAAAAAGACAAGTTTAGATAAAAGAGTTTTGTAACAGACATTTTTCTAGCATTAATTCTTCAGTTGGTTTACAGAAACAATGCGAAGTAATTCTGATGCTGAAATTAGTATCTATGCATAGGAAAATTAAAACTATGTTGAAAAAAAAATTGCTAGTGATAGACCTTCAAATAATTAATCTCAAAAGATGATTGACACTTTTCATGAAATTCTCTTGGCAAACCCATAGCTGATGAGGTTGAAGGTGAGAATTCTGACACCTGCATAAAAATCCCTCAAAATGCATTAAAAAATAGATAACGTCATTAAATGAATTATAGTTCAAAGATCGTTAATCAAGGAAAATACCAACAACTCGATGAAATTAATCCCAGCATATTGCGGGTCACAGCCATGCACACCAATGATAGATTGCTTCACCTAAAGCCAAAAAGACAGTATAACAGCTGCAAGATGCTATTGTCAACGTTCATTTTCAAATTGTTAAAAGAAAAAATATAATATAATATACCTCATTGAATATAGCCACTTTTTCTGCTTCTGAAAATTCTAACCTAGAAGAGCAAACAAAGAGAGGATACAATCAATTTAAAACTTCTCCAGAATATGAAATTAAGAACATTATCATATCATATGAGATAATAGTCTGAAACCAAGTACTAAAAAGAAGGTAGTGAGCACCCCAGGATATTAGTTGTACGTTCAGTGTATCGGTACCATCCATGACCTATGCGGTGCATGTACTTACCAGGCCCTTTTTAGTAATCTAGCTGCCACAGAAGAAACCTTCGACTGTACGTATGCATCTGGTGCACTGGCACGCTCCATGACATAGTGCAGAGAGAACCTGGGATAGTTTTACAGAACATTGGATCAGTTAGGAAGGATACCAGTAAAGCCTGAGAAGTCCTTTCCATGCCTTTTTAATGTTCAAGGTTTTAATTAACGAAGACTATGTATAACTTGTTGAGATTGGTGCTAGACTAGGTGTATAGAAATTGTAGATTTACAGCATTAAGCTTCTTTTGTTCTCTATTGTAAGGAGTGCCCATTCTCTAATTGCAGCATCTCCAATTGCACCGGCAGCTTGAAATCTTGCACTTGCCATTTGTGACGCTTCTGAAAATCAGTAAAACAAAAAAACTAATTAATTAATAAATAAATAAGAGACATTTGAACCTTCCTATAAAGCAGAATACCAGATTGGTACCAGCTTGATCATTATTTCAACTTCGTATTGAATTTTTTTGGTTTCTTTGATGCTTTATCGCAATCAAGGCTCGTAAATGTAACATTTAAGAGCCTAGTGCCCTAGTTGGACTAGGTAAGAGATTAAGTTGTGAACCAAACTGGTAAGGTACACAAATTTTTGGTAACTATAAGATTTAATAACTCAGTCAACTACAGTGTTATTGATGCCTTATTACAATCAAGGGTCGTAACCATAAAATTTAAGACCTTAGTTGGACTAGATTAGAGATTACTTTGTGAACCTGTACCATTGAAGTCAGCTATAGTGTCGTTCTGAACTGATCAACTAACTAAAATCTCTAACCGAACTGGTACTGGTACTGTACACTAATGTGCCACCAAATTGCTAAAATTGCGTACCAAGAATGAACCGGCAGGTCTGATAAGGCATGGAAGAAGAACGAAGTGAGCCAATAACCCTCTCTACTTCAGCGGGATTCATGTGCATCTACAAAGCCAACCGGAATTAATCATTTTATGGAAAACTAAACTGGTAACCTAGATATAGACTAAGCATAAAACAATACAGTACACTTCAAACTAACATTGCCACAAAATTTTTGGGTTCACCTTAATATTCTGAGAGCAAATTTTTATTACCTATAAGCCGTTCTCCAATTATTCCAATATATTTCATATAACAAGAACAAATCCCTCGATTTTCTCAAATTTCCTTAGTTCCATCTCTCAATAGGCGACTAAAAGTGGTGATCGAAGCTTACCTGAATGAGAGAACAAGCATGTTCAATCGCATGCATGGAAGCTTGAAGGGTTTGCAAATCCGACGCTACTCCGGGAAAACCTTGCATTTTTAGTTTTATCTATTAATTCTCTTCGCCTTCTTCTCGTCTAGGGTTTACTGAGATTTTGCACGCGCTAGAGGGAGAAGGCAAAGAAGAAGAGCAATAGAACTAATTGAAGGCGAGCAGAGAAGAAGACATGACTGACGAACAAGTCACTTTTATTTAGGCCCTTTTGTAATGTATTTTTTTCATATTTTGATAATATATTGTTTGAATTATAATTTAAAATTATAGATGTACTTTCTCGTAGATAGAATATAATATTCAATAAATTAAATTGAAATTGACACTTCATTAGTTATCTATTAAAAAAAACTAAAATTTAACTATTAAAAACTTTAAATTATTTTATCAATATTTGTAATTTTAAATAATTGATACTATAAATTAAATGTATTGTAAGAAGTATATACTCGAATGTATCGAAATTTTTATTAATAGGAAATATATTAATTAAAATCGAGATTAGAGAATGCTTTTGCATTTTATCGAGAAATAGGAAAAACGTGACAGTTAATCACGTCCTCTGACTGTTATAGACTATCACGGTCAGGATTAGCGTAAATCTCCGCACTTACACTTATTGATTAACTAAAAAAAAAAATCTTGGTCGTACTATTACGACCAGCAATTTCATTCAAATTAATTCAAATTGCAGCCATTTCATTAAAAAATAATAATAATAATTACTGGTCGTTATAGTCTATAACGGCAAGGAATTTTTTTTTTTAATGATAAGTAAAGTGATTAGTATCGCTAATTTTGGCTGTAATAAACTATAACAGCCAAAGACTGTGATTAATCATCATATGTTCTCTATTTCTCGATAAAACGCAAAAGCATTATCTAATCTTGATATTTAATTAATATATTTCCTATTAATACAAATTTTGGCTCGAACGTATGTAATAATTTTTTTAAAGACATATATATATATATGAGGAGGGATCAAGTTACAATATTTTTTGAGTTACAACAAGTTACAACAAGCATTATTTATATTTTCAAAGACCAAATCGTTGATTCAAAACGTTAGATGTGATCTCTACAATAAAATGTGCTTGGAGACCAAATTTTACATTTTTTGGAATTTTTTTACTATTTATTAAGATGGGTACAAAATTCAATGGTATGAATTTGACTAGTTTTTGTACCCACCTTAATAAATAGTAAAAAAATTCCAAAAAATATAAAATTTGGTCTCCAAGTACATTTTATTGTAGAGATCACATCTAACGGTTTGGATCGACGATTTGAACTTTGAAAATATAAATAATGCTTGTTGTAACTTATTGTAACTCGAAAAATGTTGTAATTTGATCCCTCCTCTATATATATATATATATATATATATATATATTGACAGGGTCACAATTTCTACAAATAAAATAATTAGAAATATATACCAATTTTAGCTACGATATCATACAACAAAAATGCTTAAATGCCCATCCTCTCACAAAATACGCCTCCATAAAAATCCAAAATGCTCCCATAAAAAGATAATAAAAAGATTAATCAGTTCATACATCCAAAATGCTCCCATAAAAAGATAATAAAAAGATTAATCAGTTCATACATCCAATCATCCAAGTCAGTTCATACATCCAGACAGCACAAAAATCCAAAATGCTCCAATCATCCAAGTCAGTTCATACATCCAAACATCACAAAAATCACAAAAAATAATAAAAAGATTAAATAAACACAAGTTAAATATCGTCATGAGTGGACATGTCAAAACCCAACAATCCTCCATCAATGGTCTCCTCCTCACTGCAAATCTATGTCTTCAAATTTGAATTGCAAGCATCTCTTCATCCCGATTTTTTTATTAATAGAAAATAAATAAATAAATAAAATATCGAAATAGGTGATTGTTTCTTAATTTTTTTGAGATATAGATAGACTAGGATTAACTATCTGGTCCAAGGAACGGGAATAAATATCCCGTCCGGTTTAATCCTATGCCAAATCAACCTTAATCATCTTAGTGGTAGGGAAAAAAAAAATTACGAGACAGTACAATCAAACCCGTCCGGAAACAAAAAATTAAAATAAAAAGAAATTTTATAGACGATAAAAGAAATCTCGTCCTTGAGATGCATGCATGAATCACTTAAGAATGGCCTCTTGATGTTCAAGCTTCAAAATTACATCTTTTTTTCTTTTCTTTTTTTTATCACAGACAGGTTTGATTATACCGTTCGCACTTTTTTTCTAACCCTAGACAGGACTAATTATACCGTTTGTATTTTTCTTTTTTTTTTACCACTAAGCTGCTTTTATTAGCAATATAAACCGGATGGGATATTTAGTCTCATCCCTTGGACAGAATAATTGGTCCTGGTCTACCTATATCTTGAAAAAATTCAGAAACGATCCCCTATTTCAATATTTTATTTATTTATTTATTTTCTATTAATAAAAAATTCGGTCTCTTCACAGTCGCCATGGTAGTGGTAATTCCAGTATGTGATTATGATATTGTTCGGTTAGAGAGGAAAGGATGAATAGATTGAAATAGAGGTTCTAAGTTGAACAACCAAGAAATTGACTGGAATTATGAAAATTAGAAATGTGAGTTTGCATTTTTACGGTGAAACTTTTTATTTTTAGAGTAAGTTCGTCCTCTTTATTTTAATATTTTACTATGAGTCAATTTTTTATTTCATGAGACGGTGAAACAGAGAATTTTTTTTTTTTCAAAAAAGTAAAATCAATTATATTTACCAATAGTTTCTCACTATTTCATCTTCGACCAAACACGATTTTAGAAATCTGTTTCAGATTCCCTTTCTCTTCTTTTCTTTTTTCAATATTCAACCTACTGTCGAACAAACTTGTACGAGAAAACGTGCAGAGTTTCTAACAAATATTCTGTTATATATATTTATTCCAAGCAATCAAATAAAAAGTATATATAAGCATTTTGGTCAAAGATTTCTCCTTAAAAACATAAACAACATATATTTGAAAAGGGCATTAATATCTAAGAGGTTCAAAAGGAGGTTGCAGCATGATCCAATTCCAAATCACCTTAATTATTGGACCCAATACGAACAATTGATCAACAAGCGTTTGATTCCGACGAGAAAGATGAAATCATCCTTTATCAGATTTTTGTTACCAAATCATCGATCCTAAGACTGCGCTCCAAATCGGAACGTATAAAGAAAAGAAAAGAAAAGAAAAAGAAGGTGAGGTGGATGGACATTTAAAGAAACACTCTGATTTGAGGGTAATTAATCAGGTTGAGAATCAGTGTAAAATAATGTTAAAATTGTTGATATATGAATTTCACCTCGGCTTTCTTTTTCTTTTGTCAACTTCTCTTTCGATTTTATCGTTGTGGAGCGAGTAACCGAGTACGAACCGAATGCAGTCAAATCGGTTTCTCCTCCACTCCTTAATTTCCTTTCCCTCTGTGTCACCACTTCTTGAGCAAATTTTAAAGAATCTTAGTGTCTCATACTTGAATTTCAAACTGAGAATCTAATCCCTTCAAAATCAGATTATAAAAGAAGCTGATGGAAAATTTACTAGATTTGTCTCCAGGCCATCTCCAAGTGACCATCAATTTTTTCCTACCTAGCTAGTGGCACAAGCAATTTGTTATTTTTCTAATTATCATGAAGCCTCCATGTTGAAAAATTGGTGGAATGGAAATTTTTAGACTGGTGAGACGTGTCTACCTAGTTGCTAAAAACAGAATAATTAAATTAATCGTCCCTCGCTAAAAATTAAAAGTGGTTCGTGGGAATAATATTGGGAACAAGACGTTTGCGATAATAATTAGACCTGCTAATGAGCGGTAACTCGCTCAAAACTCAGTTTGGTCCATTCATTCTTTCATTAGAATCCGACTCGACTCGACTCAACTTTGAAGAGTAAAGTTCGACTCAGCTCGGTCCATTAGACTCTTTAGACCCAGCTCAAACTCGGCTCTATCCATTGAACTCTTTAGGCTAAATCTGAACTCGGCTCAAATTCAATTAATTGTAATATATTTCAAAGCGTTCTTATCTTCTTTCTTTTCTATTTTCGGAAGTGTCTGTTTGTTAATTAAGACTATCGATGAATATATAGTCTCTGTTTTTTAATGAAACGAATGAATCCACAGGTCAACTTCAGCGTGTGTCGATTTAATCTGTTTATTATATTTTATTTGATTTATATGTAGATAAAGAAATAGACTACGCTTAATTTGGAATTTTATAAAATATTGAGGTTAGAGTCTTCATTTTTTAAATAAATATTTGTATAGTAGATATCCGATTTTTTTTTTTAAATAAAAACAAAGGAACAGACTTCTCAACTTTAACTATTCACAAAAGATCTCTATTTAAATTTTGCATTTGTTACATTATATGCAGATGCAGAGAACATGCCTTTAATCACTATAACTTGATTTGAATTTAATTTGAGTAGAAGTTTATTATTAGTTAGATGAATATAATAATTAATATATTAGTTAAGCTTAAGTTTAGAGATACTTGTATCTACCAATTTAACCAAATTGTTACAATAAATGAAACAAGAGATAGTTTTAAAGAAAAATAATTTCCATAATATTACAAATCAAAGTTTTCAAATATGCGAGAAGTCCAAAAACAACAAATAAGTTCAAATTATAACAATAAACTAAACAATCTATGAATTCAAAAATAACAAATAACTAGAATTCAAAAAACAACAAACAATCTATGAATTAGAGACGCAAAACTCTTCACATTAAATCCATGAGAATCAACATGCCTCAAATTTTCTAACATTCATTTTTTTTAATTGGCAGGTGATTTTCTTTTTCCAAACCAAGCACTCAACAAAAATATCATATCATTCGATGATCCTGTGACATTTTATAAAAGAGCAAATTTTTACTTAAATTAATTATTTCTAACAAAAAAGAATAAATGTGACTCATAGATTAGGGTGTTAAATTTTAAATAATATATTTACCTCTAACACTAATCAAGAATGAGACATGAATGGACGAAATTGATACAAGTTGGAGCTCTCATCAATAGAGATAAACCAATCCTTTGAGCAGATTAGTGCCTCGATTGTCTCCGGTGTCATAGAACTCCGCAAGTGGTCTGTCAACCGACCCGCCACACTAAAAACTAACTCAGATGCAACGGTTGATACCTGAACTGCCAAGAAATCCCATGCCATCTTTGCCAAAGTCGAATACAATTCTGAATTTTTTCTCCACCATTGCAAAATATCAAATACTTCATCCAACTCTACCACCACAGCATCTTCTAGATAATTATTCAACTCGGATCTCTTTTGTCACGATCGACGGTTTTGAGAATGAAACTCCTGAAAATTGATCTCAAGTTTCTCTTGTTTCTCATTTTGACGTTCCACTTGCAGTGACATACTAGTTGTCGCTTGGCTAGTTTTGCTCTCACATTTCTTGTACCATTTTTTAAGTGACTTCTCCGCACATTCATTTTTTTCTTTATACGCATCAATGCCTTCTCCATATGCAATACCAAAACAGAATTCTATCCATCCAAATTTTTTTCAAGGATAAAAAACACAAGCTAATGTTAGTAAAAATCACACATTAATAATATTTATCCATTAATAAAAATCATACATTAATTATAAGTTTATCATAAGTTATAATCCGTCAAAATATACTATTTTACTTTTTGTACGATCCCCTATTGTGTATTTGCCACAGGAAAAGCAAAATCAACGAAAATCAAAGAAAACTGAAACATAAATTAAGTAACAAAGAGCAGAACATCATTGCTCTTTAGAATTTGTTAAAACTTCTTGTAAAAACAATTTAGCGCAAACAACAAATTGCAAATTAACCTAACACTACCTTAAATCGTATCGTATATTAAGCAACTCTCAATACAAGTCGTGAAACAACAATATATATGGAACTAGGCCGAAATTAATTTTAGGATGCAAAACAAGTGATGCGCTAAATTTACAAGAATAATTTATGGTTATATATATCTAGTTTTAGAGTAAGATGTAGAATTAATCTTTGTTTCATAAAGTACCAAGCTAGTAGTGATATAGGAGGAACAAGTTAAATTATCTCTTCAAACGAATTAAATTACTTCATATTTATTCCACTTGTAGGGTCTACTGTTATTGACAGAGATTAATTTTTCCGATATATTACTCATTTAAACAATAACTTAAGTTATCAAACAAGCTGTAAAATAAAAGAAGCAAAATGAAAGAAATGTTTAATCCTTCTTAAATTTAAGTAGCAACCAAACATGATCTATATGAACAACCTCCTGAGAAGTTCTCAGTAATGAGAAGATCAGGAGCTAATAATGGCTAAAGGCTTCATAACCTGCGGTTGCAACATCTTGTCAATTTCCTTAGCAGCAGATGCATCTGTGCAGCATTCCTTCAGTCTGGAGGGTCCCACAGGAGTAGTCGTGCTTGTTTCAGACGAATCTTTTTGTTTCCTTCGACGGGTTTTCTTCGGGACTGCGGGCAACTCTTGCCCGGATATGGAATCAGTGGGTGCCTCAACGCCTTCTTTCTTCTTGTATCTACGTCCCTTCTTGGAAATGCCACGACTCGAAGATGATTCTGCATTCCTTCTTTCACTGTGAGCATGTTGAAATGGATAGGTTTCGGGTGACATGAAGGGGGATTCTTCCCTCGTAGGTCCTGCTGATGCTGAGGCTGAACTGCTGCGTTCCGATGATCTCGGGTCTTCCAATCCTCCGATAAACGCCATGTCTACATAATATATGTTTTTTTTTGTATTTTTAATATAGATTAAACTTATGGTTTTTGTAATGAAAATTATTTTTGGTTAATTACCTGCTGAGGCCCATACAGTTCCTGGTTCTGGGCTATCTGAGCCATCAACTCCAATTGGTAGTGGTGCTGAGTGGTACTCTTTCATCTAATTTTTCACAGACAAATAAATAATAAGTTTGAGGTCTTTATTGTTATTATTGTTGTTGTTATTTCAGCTTAAACACAGAAGAAATTAACAAATTACCCAGCTGGGTCCTTCGTCAGTTGAATCCATTCCGATATGAGCCACATGTCTGACGTTTGTCGGGAAACCGATCTGCATCTCGGACTCTCTCCCATCTGTGACCAACAAAGCATCTCTTTTAATGACTATAAAAATCTCAAACATTCATATTTCATACTACATTCACTTTGCATAAATCTCATTAGTAAACATACCACCTCTGTATTTACATTTTTTTTTTCTAGAATGCTAATAGTTGTCCCAAATATTATTGGTTTTGGATTATCCATTAATTAGAGATGGTCATAATATTTTATATTTTTTTTCATAAGTATCAACTTTACATAAATTTAAATTTGTACCGAGTATTATCTGCATATTTGGTTTATAAAATATTAGAGAAATGTAAACTTTGCTAACCGAAAATTTGAGAAAGATAACGGATAGGTCTGAGGAAGCCTTTCTTCATCTTAGAAGCCATTAATGGATGTAGTGAAGAGAATTGTGATTGTATTCTCCTCTTTTATTTCCTACTAGACACAAAAATAAATATATACTTTAGTGAGGCAAATATATATATGCCGGGGACAGAATCAGAAAATTGAAATAGAGAACTGGATTAATAAGTATCATGTAATTTCATATTACGAGGAATGGACTAATGGTATATGTTTTGTAAAAAAATTAAAGGATAGAAGTGAAAAAAAAAATTATAGAGAGTACTTAGCACCCCTTTCTGTCTGTGGTTTGAAAAAAAAATTATATTTGTAAATTCAAAGTTTAAAAAAAATAAGCAGTACCTTGTTAAAAAATAAGCAGTACCTCGCTAAAAAAAATTTACGCCGCTCCAAAAAAATTTCTAGCTTTGCTCCTGAAGAAAAAGGCAATAAAAATGAATTGTAAGTCTTATCTCATTTTAGAATAATTAACAATTCGAATCAAATATTGTGTTTAGCTTTCTTCATAAAACCAAATTGTGAAATTACCTTTGGAACGATCATATCAGATGCATTTAGATACAAATAAAAACCAATAATTGCCATGTTGAATTTAATCCCTCTTAAGAATTTGTTTTTGTTTATCCGTCTTCCTAAAAGGAAATTTATTTATTTTTCTTTCAGATAAATTCTCTCTCCAAATCCATTTGAGGAACTTAAATTCGTTTTATAAAGGCTAAGCCATTGGTTGGTTATCTTTTCATAGAACAAAACCCATGTGTTAGTTGCTCTTTGTAGCTTATAAGATGGCACGCGGTAAAATGAATGGTTCTTGCAAATTCAGAACCAATTTTGGTATATCTATTTTTCCTTGGATAGAAAATCTCAAAATCACCCCTGAACTTTTGCGTTTTGATTAGCTGACCCTTTCAACTATTTTGATAATTTCACTCTAACTTCAAATTTTGTGTGGCAATTTCATTTGTAATGTCAAGAATGTATGATAATTTCATCAATAGTTTTTATTTTTATTTTTTGTGAAGTTGCTTTCAAAATGCCGTGTTGGCAAAATATATTATTCGCTCATCCATCTCAAAAATTAATTCATGGGATGTATGTGAATTTCTTTTTAAATTTCTGAATGCTAAATTGCACGGAGTGCAGTGCCTTCAAAATTAAATTTAAAGTGATTTCAGGAATGTAGACTTTGCTCAATAAAGTGAATGCTTTAGTTATTCAACTAAGGGTAAATGATTTTTTTTTGTTAAAAAAAAAAAGCTTTTGCCTCGTCTCGCTACTATTTGCATAGCATTAATTAGTGTGTAACATGTAAAAATAAATTTTTAATTAATATAAAATTCACCGCTATATAAATAATTGATACTTGATTCACACTTAATTTGTATGATTTTTCCAGTTAGCAAACATTTTAAACTAATAAATACAAATGTATGTGACATGAAAATATCTGATTATGGTTTGAGCCAATGGACTCCAAACTTTCATTTTTTTTACGACAATTAGCATGTCTTAAAAAAATGAACTATTTCATCCCAACAGTTGGAATAGTGTACAGTGAAATTACAGTGCTCGTTTCAAGTTCTCAACAACTCAAAAATCTATATTGTAGGAAAAGAAAAATTGAGGCGTATATTTCAGGAAAAATATTCACCATAAATTAACATCTTTTTAGATAAAGATAGAATTGACTGGTCAAGTCGTTCAACTTTAAATATTTATAATATCTTTTTTTTAAAATAAAAAATATTACCTCAACTCTCAAGATTTTTGAAGTAAAAAATTATTTATGCGTAATTTTATCCATAATAATATTTCTAGCACTATGCAGTTAGTAATACAGGATTTTCTTGTTGATAAAATATAAGAAAAAAATTAGGTGGGAAAAATAATCTACACAACTAATTTTGAGCAGCTTTGACTAAGACTGTTGTATCAGCAATATTGCCTAATTGGCCGGAAGTTATATCAGTAGTTCTGAACAGGATGAGACGATGAGACGATGAGTTGTATTCCCAAGTAATTCGGAAAAATAATAGATTAAAGTACGCGTAATTCGGGAAAAAAATATAGGAAATGGCCCATGCAGGTCTCGAACCTGCGACCTTCGCGTTATTAGCACGACGCTCTAACCAGCTGAGCTAATAGGCCTTTTTTATTTTTAATGATTCTTCTTATATATATATCTATATAGTTATTAGATTTAGATACATGCGACATAGTACGAGTAATTATTAAATTATTTAGTTCCTTAAAAAAATATGGATGTAGGTTTCTATATTTTTTATCTTAAATTATATCCTTTTACATCTGTTTTGTTGTATATATAGAGAGTTGAGTTACAATACATTGCAATGTATGTACTTTTTTGTGCATTGGGTGGTAAATCGTTGAAGTAAAAGTCTAAATAGTCGATTCAAATCGTTCAACGTGATATTTGTATTGAAATGTACTTGGGATTAAATTTTACATTTTTCTAAAAAATTTACTATTTGTTTAGAATTTTTTTAAATCATTATTTTTTTTTAAATAGCAAATTTGTATCCATCTTAAAAGCTAGTAATAAATTTTCAAAAAAAGTAAATTTGGTCTTCAAAAATTTTAATATGAGAACATGTTGAACGCTTCAAATTAAATTTTTGGACTTTGAATTTAGTGATTTAAAATCCAATGCACAAGAGGATATGTTATGTTCTTTCTATATTTGAATTTCAAGTAATTGTTCTATTCTAAATTTAATGGATCATGATAACAATCCCTACAAAAAAAGTCCCACACAAACTGCTAAAAATATCATTGGGAGGCCGCTCAGTCATTAATAAGTGTTTCGTAAATTGTTAGTATTTAACTTGAAGCATCAAAGCATTTATTTTGAATTTGCAAAGTATTAATCCCTATGCAATGATCTCTATTTATGAAAAAATAAATAAATCCATCAATTGTCCTCGCACAAAATTCCTTTTTTTTTTTTTGAATCATCCCCGCACAACTGAGGACCATTAAATAAACAATCCCCTCATAAATACTTGTCAGTTATCCCCGCACAAAATTTTCTCTTTTTTTTTGGATGGTTCGCTGCACAACTGGGGACCATTAAATAAACAATCTCCTTATCCAATGATAAATATTTCTCAGACATAATGATAAATACTTTATGTTACATGGATAAATACTTGTCAAACATAATTGCAACTTTCAGCAAAACATCAATGATAAATACTTTTCAAGCATAATGATAAATAATTTATGTTATATGGATAAATACTTTATGTTAGCGGTAATTGTTATTAAAGAAAAGTATAATTAATGTTGAAATTATTATTTTAGGACAGTATAATTAATGCAGGGATTGTTATTAGAGGACAGCATAATTAATGCGGGAATTGTTATTAAATGACAGTCTAATTTATTACGGAAATAAATAGAAATTATTAGCATAATAAATGAGGGGATCAAGGCTGTTAAGGAAGTTAATATTGAGAAGAGAGTGTGCAGAAAAAAAGGGGAGGCAGGGGTGAGAAAATTAGTATAATTATTACAATTACTTATTTTATATGCTGCACTAGCAAATTTCTTTTACTAAATTGTTCTGTTCGGATTTACTGCACCCTGATCCCGAACCGGATCTGAACTCTTTTAGCCTGCGATTTAACAAAAAGTACCAAATACATGAAAATTTATAAAAAGCCCACCGAATTACTGAACAGAAAATGCAAAATAATCTACGTAGAAGCTGAATTTCACGAATCTAAAAATAATTGAAATAAGTCAATAACAGACGCAGCCTGACCTTCCAAAGAGAAATCAACACCATCCAATACTATCAGGAGACAGCCTAAAAACATCAATCACTGAGTGGCCTGAAAAATCTAATCATAATAAACTAATAAAGTATAAATTCGTTGCCAAACATATACATTGTACAAAAAATTATATATTTCACATGCATGTTAAAAAGTATTAACAATTATTGAAAATCTTGATTCATTACTGATTAATGTAGTTGATCTCGTGTGAAACGAACTCAATAAAGTTATTAAATTTACTTGGTCGTATGTATGCCAAGAGGAACAATGTCAACCGGTTGAGAATTAACGTCTAATTCTTGAATTTTAAAATAACAATGCAAAAAAGCAGCAGCTCAAAATTTATGGCATCATAATATTAGCGCATTGTTTATTTCATACTTGTGTTGTCAAATTTTTTCACAACTGTGAAAGTTTACTGAGTTGTTTTTATGCCATTGACTATTTACAAATTCTATTCTACGTGCTAAACTTGTTAGATCACGAGGGTTTCATTTCCACAATTTCTGATGCCACAAGTAATATAATCTGGGAAAGAAGTTGAATTATTCGCTTGTTTGGAGTTAATAGAAACATTGATCTCTAAGTTTCCATGCATCAAATATTGGTAGTTCAGGCAAATACTAATCCATAGTCATCCTGTCAATGCGAAAAGGTATTGATAGTTTTAAAATGATTTTTACAAAAGAAAAGAGAATTTTTTTTGTCACAATTCGGATTTACTGCAATCAGAAAAGGTTGAAGAGAAAAAAAAAATTCAAACAAGGAGATTCACAAGGATAAATGTTATAACACAACAATTTTTTCAACTATTGTCACAACCAGCATGCAATATACGCCCCTAAATCTAATATCCACTGCAAACCAAAATACATTTAGAAGGCACTTATCCAGCTGTTAATTGCCTAAGCCGCACATATCCATTGCTATCCAATACAAGACAGTTAACTACAAATGATTGTTCAAAATTTCGGCCCGATACTTAGAATAAACAGGTTATTGCTGGACCACCAATTGTCAATACAAACTAAACCTGATGCCTCACTGCAAATTTGAGGCACCTTTCTAGCCACATAACACGCCACTTGCCTTTTGCACAGAATAAAAAAATGAATTTCAAATTAGAACTGCACAGTAAAACTTTAAATTAGTCATCTGGCGATGTGAGCTGATGCCATGATCCCACGCAAGATTTCTTTGAAAAGATAACAGTTTCATCACCATCCAGTTTTCCTGCATCTAATTAAACAAAAAACAATCAGAATTAAATGATTTAAACAAAAAATACAAGGCTACTTGGTTTCTCTCTGCTCTAGTTCAATGTGATCTTTGAGATTCTGATATGCATCTCAGTTTGAAATGTTTCTCTCAAGGATATCTTTCCAACACTACAAATCTCTATATTAACACAACACTATTTAAATATTTTAATATATAGACAAATTTACCCTTCATTAGCTATTTCCTTTAGAAACTGTATCTCTCTCATTCACCATTATAGGATTTTCTTTCCTTAAAAGTTACTTAGTAAATAATAATATTCCTTCACTCTCATACATTATTATATATTTTTCTTTCTATAAAAGCTAAATTAACAAGTTAAATAAATATTTGATTATATTTGTTATATATTTCATCATACTTTTAAGATTTTTAAATATATTACAAAGATGAAATATTTTAATATACTATTGAAAATCTATAATTATATACATTTATATTACCCAACTCCACAAATATCTACTTAAAGAAAAAAAATTGGCAAAATATTTTTTGTTGGATATAAATCAATCGATATAAATTTCACCAACAATATTTTTTTCAGACGGGATCTTTTCAATTATTTTTCATTGAATATATTCATTACTATATTTGTTATAGATAATAAAACTCATTTAAATGAAGAAATCAAGAAAAAACATAGAAAAAGGGTTTTTCAAAATGAAAAACGTTTATAATATATATTTTAAATGAAGATTCCATGCTCTATGTTGTAATATTTTGAAGATTTGTGTTATAATTAAACTTATTAATTGTCGAAAAATTATTTTGGTGTTGAGAAAAGAGAGATATAGACAAGTTTTAATTTTATTATTATTTTTGGATGGGGAGAGGGTGGGAGAATTTCATCGGATGGTGGCAAGGGAGTATATGTGTTTTTTGTGCTTTTTAGATAAACAATATTTCAATTCAGATAATAGAAGGCGATCCATAAAAATCAGTTTGTTTTAAAAGAAAAGAGTAGAAAATCAAAAAAAGAACCTTCTAATAGCTAGATAAATAACAATAGAATCATTGAAAGCTCCAATCTATTGTTTTTTTTTCTCTATGAAGAAGATAGACAGATTAAGAAATTACATTAAAAAATATATTAGCATTAAAAAGTTTCCAAATTAAGGGAACAACAGAAGTAATTGATTGTGGAGGGCAATTTTGTCTATCAAATAGAAATTTTAAAATGTGTTGTGTCAATAACATAATTTATAGTGTTAATATCAGCTCCCCTATTTTCTCTCTCTGATGCATCTATATTTTGGAAATTCTGTATTTGGTATTAAACAAAAATATAGAAATTGTATTATAATACTACAGGTGGAGCTTTTGTCCGAAGGGCTTTGGACAAAGCCTCATTCAAAGTCAGTCCTAAACCGTCCAATCCGTGCTAAAATTTGCATGGACGGTTTAAATTTTAATGCAGATCAAACAAATAGGCCCGGCTTTGGATGAGATTTTGTCCAAAGCCCTTGGACAAAACCCAATTCCTTCTGTAAGAATGTGGTGATTCATATATACGAACTCAAAGGTATTGTCTGTGTGATATGAAAACTTTTGATAATAATTATTATTTTTCAGTTTCAATTCTATCAAAATCTTGTCACAATCTCCTTTAGAGAGAGAGAGAGCCTACATCAAAATGGAGCCTCGAGCGACGAGTCGTCCCATACATCACCGCTTCCGTTGGAGGCATCTTCACCATCTTCCTCCATTGACAACCTTATATACTCTCTATGTGCAAAACGGTCCCACTCAGTCATTGTTGGGTTCTCCCTTTCCTAATGAAAACAAAACAGATGAAGTATCAAAAGATATTGAAAATAATCTAGTTTGACAAAATTTTAGAGAATCACGGTATGCCCTTAACAAAATATTTAGTACAGATAGTTGCAAAACCATAAAAAAAGGTACAGATGGCCCCCTGTTAGCAGCATTCCATCTGCAAGATGTCTCCCTCAGTGATTGTGGGCATATGTGGTACCACAATATGGGTTTTAAGCAAGGTCTGTGAAAATTGGATCAGAATCGGAATAGGTCACTTGACCATGGAATTGGAATCAAAAGAATCGGCCGAATTGGATCAGAAACTCAGATTCTTTTTTTTGACAAAAAGCTTGTTTTGTCCTAAAAAAAATAGGGAAAAATTGATAAAAAAAATTAAGTTGATAAATATCTATGTTAAGAGAAAGATTACATTCAAATAATCAACTAATATAATATAATATAATATAATATAAACATTCAAAAACATGATAGAGTTAATTTTAAATTAAAACAAAGAGAAAACACAAACAATTTAAGAAATAATAATAAAAAAAAATCGGCAGAAATATAAATCTCACTACAAGAAAAAGTAATTGAGTGAGTCTATGGTACTATGCATATTACGGGTTGGTCCGTAATACGGCTCATTATTCGACTTTTCAAAATCCTAACGGTCGATCCGAACCGTTCATCTTGTTCTCCATATTAATATGTGTTTGGAGACCAAATTTTACATTTTTTGTAATTTTTTTAGATATTTAGAAAATCACTTGATCTGAAAATTCTGAACCATCCAAAAACAGTGATTTTCAATAAATCTAAAAAAATAGTAAAAAAATTTCAAAAAATGTAAAATTTGGTCTCCAAACACATATTAATATGGAGAACAAGATGAACGGTTCGGATCGACTGTTAGGATTTTGAAAAGTTGAATATTGAGCCGTATTACGGGCCAAATCGTAATATGCATAGTACCATAGACTCACTCAAAGTAATTTATAAAATACCTAAACATATCTTCTAGCACTCATAACACCAATGACAGCACAATTATTAAAACAATCCATTCCAACATTAAATGCTTTATTTTAGCTACACAGTGATAGAATTGATCCGGGTTCACGGTGAGCCAATAATTGATAGTATATCTAAAGAAAAAAAAAATGTACAACGCCTATGCACCAAGTTCACTCAAAAGTTTTAATGGAGAAGTTCCCTTCTCCTTTCTTTCTTCTTCCCATTTCCCCAACCCAGTTTTTTTTTTTTTTTTCCTTTCTGCCGCCCCAATCCAAGTCTCTCCGCTACATCTCTTCCCACTCCCCGATACCAGCTATGAGAGAATCGGCCCAAATTGTGTGAATCGGTCCGATTCCACCGATTATTCTCGTAAAAATCGCACACTGATTAACTCAGTCCAAAATCAGACCGCCGCAATCCAGTCCAACTCGGCCGACTTTACAGACCATGGTTTTAAGGGGGGGAAAATAGGAAATATGTTTTCATGCATTAAAAGGAAATGCAACTACTATTACTTATTTGTTTACAATGACATTAACTCAGGTTGTTCACCAATTTAAGTAATGTTGACATATTTCAAATGTATCCCTGGTATTGATCATACGTGTTTGTTTTGCAAGGGCATCCTTGATACTTGTGTGATTTTGTAAATTATGACTCTCCATGACATTCCACATTTCATAGGGCACATCTTTAGATTTTGCATGGATAGACCAGATTCAGCTTACAATATTAAACTGCCCTTACCTGACGAATGAGAAACGGATCTCGCGTCTCGAATGCCATAAACTTGTTGAGATTAAACAGTATGTTAAAAATATTCCCCGAAAGCTTGGACTTCTTTAGGTCACGCAGAGTAAAATAGCCTTCATTCTGCAATAAAATCAATACTTTCAGACAAAATGGTAGTATCATGTTTTAATTAGGAGTTATCAGATTGATATGGAAATGACAAACCTCAGGTTTAATCATATCAAACATCTGACATAAAATATCTTCAAAAAGAACAGGTTCTTGGGCCATGCATTCCATTCTGTGCAACTGCTCCTCATAGAAAAATTGCATCTCATTAGGTGTAAGGATCCCATTTCCATCCAGATCTATGCACTTGAACCTGACATTGTAGCGGTAACAAATTTTAGGACATAAAAATAGAGAGTACTCTTTTTTTTTTTTTTTTTTTTTTTTACAATCTGACAACTGGAAATTACCAGTATTCAATACTAGGCTCAGACGACTTATCCTCCTCTGACAGTATAAAATAAACAAAATCTTCATATCCCATTTTTCCTTCGCTGATGCTTGTGAATTTCCGGGGGACCTAACAGCAGAAAAACATCTCATGTATTTAAAGAAGAACTGAGATCACCAGAGGAATTTGAAGGCAGTATTAACTCGACAATAACCAAAACAAGAGTAACTGGCCTCAACTGCATGCTTTGTTAGAATAAGTTGCAATAATTTTGAGATGGGGGATTTTACGTTTAGCTTTCTATTTTAGTTACCAGAATAAAACTAAACTCCAAGGATTATGATTAATTCCACCTATTACTCCAGAAACAGAGATTAAAATATAATTGACTTCCCCTTTGTCCCAGAGAGAGAGGAGATACTTGGCAGTCCCATGCCAAGGTTCCACAGAGAGAGAGAGGATTGGGGGGAAGGTATACCTGAGAAAATATCCTATCAACTATTCTGTAGGTCAGAGAATGATTGCCATATCTGATTAGGTTCTCCTTGTCAATCAAAAAATCATGATCTGTGTCCAGCTCCCAGAACTTGCAATATATCACATAAAAGTGCTCATATGAAAAGTACCTGGACAATAGATTCAAGCACCATAAATATATTTGACAAAATAAAGAATTTCCTTCTCATGTTGAAATAAAATAGGACATACCACTAAACTAAGCTATTGATAAACACTATTTCTGCTATAACTGTTAGAAGGGGTTTTGAACCAGGCAGTCTACCTCGCTAATGGATAAACCGTGTAAATACACAAAGTTTTTAAGTATAAACTACCTTAAAACTTTGTTGATATCATCCTCTTCATCTAGTTGTTGCATGGCAGTAACCAAATTTCCAAGCTTGAGGTCTCTAAGAGTTATACGGCCATTTCCAGATTTATTTATGAAGTAATATATCCTGTATATTACCGTTTCCGCTGCAGTAAAATTTGACATCACAAACATCAGATTTGCTTACAAAGATATTAGCAGATTGCTTTGTATGACAAATCATGAATTTCTAAAAATATATGTTGATAAGGATATAGCTTATAATGAACCAGGAAAAAGCAAAACACTTTGTAAGAGTTTATGACTACTAAGATTTAATATAATTATACCAGAGTCAATTGGTACAATATAGGCCAGAATTGACAAAATGTGTACCATATCTCTCCTGAAATTCAGGTGTGCCCTGCAAGAACTCCAGTCCAGGATGAGTTGCCAAGAGTTCCCTAAGGATTGGCTTAAAATCGTCCTAATACAAAAACAATAAACTGAAATTAGAAATGGATTACATGCCTTGATAAGTAATACGAAAGTTTAACTAAGAGATTTACTTAATTGTTATAGCAACAGAGAACAAACCTTCATGAGATAGTCTAAATTTGGCTTCTTCAATATGGTAAATATTTGTGTAGCTGCATCTACTCCCATCATATTGCTATTTATCCAATAGTCGACGAATGCATCCCTGAAATCATATATATGTGACAGATACATCTAACATACTTGTTCAAAAGAAAAAGCCTACAAAAAAGGACTTGCATACCTTGTTACAATTCCAGTTTCACCAGTGTCAATCTTTCGGAAGAGGGAACTGGAGAGGAAAGCTGGTAGCTTACATATATCCTTTGTAACAGATCTAAACTCTAAAGTCAGAAGAAAAAATGCAAAAAAGAGTGAGTCATAAATTCACGGATCTGACTTTGCAAAAAAAGTATACAAAGTAATTTACTATTTTCAAATAAAAACTACCTTGAATAGAAAGCCCCTCGCCTCCAAAGAAAAGGTGGTCAAGTCGAGATAGGCACTGCTCCTTCAATTCTTTTGTAGCTGGACGCCCATTTTTGAAATAGAACTAATAAGAATAGATAATGGACCTTTAGATATAGAATAATTCAAATAATATAACAGATAATTCAACGGTTTGTTTTACCAGTTATCAGTTAAAACATCTCTCAACCAGTTGGTTCATAGGCACAAGGGAAGAACAGACCACCATTGGCTGGATAAATTGAACAGATGAGGTGGCAAATGGTTTTGGCAAATCAGATTTTTCGACATACTGTGTTTTGGCAGGTTCAAATCAGGTTTGGTTGTTTTAGGTCATGGATTAGCTAGGGCCATCTGACATTTAAAAGATTTGTGTTCGGTTAAATAAATCTCTTTCATGATCTATTTTGGGGTAGGTTAAGCTCTTTGAGTTGGGTCAATTTGGTAATTTATTACAGAACCCGTTCATAAAATGTGCTGGACAGCATAAAATGATCATAAAAGAAGTACCTGAGGTATAACTTCTCTGACGGGTTCGCTGACTAATTTCAGAGGAGAACCAAGGGAGGAGGGGCCCACAGAGGAGGCACGGCGCGCAAATCGAGGTGAACTGGTAGTGCTGCGGGGTGAGAGAGGTGGCGCACTCCCGGCAGGGAACATAGAAGGTAATGAACCACTAATGTTGGCATTTGTTGCAGTGGTACTGCAGGAGATGTTTATTGACCCTCCAGCTTGCGAATCTTCGATCAATGACTTCACCTACAGGTATGAATAAGGTAAGAGACGCTTTCTAGTGCATTTTGCAAACAAATTAATTGATATGTCTTCTGCTAAACTAGTAACAATATTTTCTTAGTAAATCTTCTAGCGCATTCGGCAAGCCAGTGCAACAGGTGAATTGTGCCGCCATGATTTATTTCAGAACAGTGACATATATTGTCTATTATACAGGATAGTGCCTTTAGTCCCTCCATATTTATTTATAATACAATAATTTTATAAAAGAGAACTTAATTATAGCATTTTTTTATATTAAGATAACACCTATTGGTGACATGATATAGAATACCCAAAATTAGGAATATCTGCATTTGCAATGGGATAACTCTTGGTGACATGATATAGGAATACCCAATATTAGGAATATCTGCATTTGCAATGGAGATAATTTCAGTTCATCTTTCTTTGAGAAACCACAATCACATATAGAAATCACAAAGTAAAAAATGAAAATTTTTCTGCATTTGCAATGGAGAAACCACAATCACAAAGTATTTTTCTCTATTATTTTCATGTTCCAGAGTAAAAATGGAAATTTTAACCCCACCTAAGCACCTAGTTCACCTATTTAGCCCATCTTGTTGTTTCAAATCAAATATAGAAAGTAATAGTGTGGATATAAACAGAAAACAAAGGAACTTAATTATAGTTTTTTATTACATTGAGACAACACCCATTGCTCACATGATATTGGAATACCCAAAATTAGATATATCTGCATTTGCAATGGGTAACTTCATTTCATCTATCGTAGGGAAACCACAACCAAATATGGACATTACCAAGTATTTTTCTTTATAATGTCATGTTCAGGGTAAAAATGCAAATTTTAACTATGCCTAAGCACCTAGTTCGCCTATTAATCCCATCTTTCCGTTTCAAATCAAATACAAAAGGTAGTGTGAATATAAACGGAACAATAACGGGGAACCCAGATAATCCCGACATACCTGTGTACACTCAAGCATGCGTGTAGTCTCACCAAAATCTAAAAAGAAAGAACGAAAAGGGCTAATTTTGGAATTTCTCGGAAAATAAATCCTTCCGATACATGTCACGTGTATTAAAGATAAAGATAGATTCGGGAAATCTGACTAAAAGGAGAATTCTGTCGGCACTCGCATAAATTACTTGTAACCAGAATCCATAAATCAAGGATAATCAGAAGCAGTGTATTATTATTGCACTTCTATAACTTTTAAAAAAATTTAGGGATAGCCACTTTATCCAGTGCTTGATATCTAAATGTTTCCCAGGAAAGGAGAAACATACAACTTTCTAATTAATATTTCTCTCAATTCAAGAAACTGAGTTAACTTGCGTAAACTTCTGAGCTACTTTTCAACTGATTAAAACAATTTAACTGAATTCTCCTTTTAGAAACTAACAGCAAGCTCTTATAACCCAATTTTTCCACCACAGATCGAATCCAAGGGCCATCTTCCCCGCTGATAGAGAGGAAAAAAAAGAGAGAGTAAAACGACTCTTACCGATTTGGAAGTCTCTGGAAGAGAAAGCCACTGGCGATACAAGGCCTCAGGAAGACTCGGCCTTTCCCTCAGTGCAAAAGGAGATAGCTCCGGCAATTGCAATAGGTCAAGGTCGAGAGACGCCATGTCCCTTCCTCCACAAGGTTCTTGCCTCTCCACCTCCATTTAACACCAGATACTCTACCTTCACTCATGCAACGGCAAGAACACGAAGAAGAAGAAGACACAGAGCAAAGCGCTCGCTGTCTATTCAATTAACCAACCTTTTTTTGCCTCTACAAACCCTAAGAAATAGATCGAGACTGAGAGAGAAATTGGAGGCGGGATAGAAAACCTACTGAGAGAAGAAAAGAGCTTGATCGATCTCTGAGAGCAAGAGAGAGAGAGAGAGAGAGGAAAGAGTAAGAGCGAGCGAAGCGATATACAGCACGGGAAGCAAGAACGAAATCGGGGAGAAAAAGGCTTTAATAGGGAAAATTGGAAAAGGCCAAGAGGTAAGAGGGAAGTGTCTGATCAATTTATTATCACCAATTAGGGCTTCGGGGTTTCTTTTTTTTTTAAGAAGTTAAACATATATTGTTGATCCAAGACTTGATGAACTTCAAAACTTATTGAATAATCTCCAATAATTAATCAAAATTGTTCAAGCTAATTTGTTTTTTAATTTACATATCAGATCTATATAATTTCAAATTCATCTAGTATAAAATCTAAGTAGCAAATAGAACTATATATTTGTTTTTTATTAATTTTTAACCGCTTGATTTTATATTAAATTAATTTAAAGTTTTATAAATTTAATATACAAACGTATTATTTGTAAATGAAATTGATTTTAATGTTTTATATTTGTTGTTAAAATCAATTTGATAGATTTTTGAGTTAAGATTCTCAAAATACTTGGCGAGCTTAAAAACACCTTAGTTATACTCTGATAAATTATAGGTTTAAATCAGATCTGAACGTGTCAGCATACAATATAATCAATGCATTATAAGCGGCCATTTTTATTAATAACCCAAAAAAAAGGTGTTTTACCAAAATAACCACAAAATCTGAGTGTTTTCAAATATAACCAAACCGTCAGGGTTGCTGGCGGTCCACTTCTATAGCGGACCGCCAAGATCCCTGGCGGTCTACTATTTTTTTTTTTTTTAGAAATCTGATTTTTTTTTCTTAATATTTTCATTTGTGAAGTTTTAGTTTTTTTTTTTGTTTAGGGTATTTGGGATATTTGTCAAAAAATTAAGGACTTGGCATTTATGTTGATCTTCTTCTTTTTTTCGGTTTTTATAATATATGTATAATATATACATATATACATACATACATACCGCCCATTTTTATTAATAACCAAAAAAAAATATTTTTATCAAAATAACCCAAAATCCTGAGTTTAACATAACTGTAGTTCTAAAGTAGTATAACAAGTAAAGTTCACGAATATAATTAAAGTTCAATGATACAACTGAAGTTCACCAATATTCATAACTTAGTTCAAACCAAACAGAATAAGTTCACCCAAGCAAAATAATAAGTTCATCTTTCACAACGTCGGAATAAACCCAATAGATGAGAAGATTTTCTGGTGCCAGCTGCAGGTGCGGCAGTACTTGTAGACCCTTGGCTACTAGATGATTGGGTCACAAGAGGTGGTTGTGTTATACCAGTTGCTTCAGCAAAAACTCTCGCATTTTCTCTTTCATTGTGTTCGTTTATGGCATCTGAACATAACAATAGAATTCAGTTATTAATATAATAAAATCATAAATTAATTCCGAAAAATGCTACATACCTGCCCTGCGCCTGTCAGAAACGGAACAGCGAGCCTGATTTCCCGATGGCCTCCTACCACCCATCTCATCCATGGTCATTATAGCACGTTTGTGTCTCCTCCTCCCCTTCCTTATCCATCCTTCTGAAGGGAGTATTATATCACCGACATACGCAGGTCGCTCTTGTTGGTTGGGATAAGAATGGAAAGATCCACCCCGAGTAGAAGAAAGGTAATTGGTACGATACATGTCAACGACATAGTGATTCTCGCAGAAGTTTCTCACTCGGCATACCGCCATCACGTGACTACAAGGTATGTGTGTTAGTTAGGGTCCTTGGCATGTACATGTCACCTCTCTTACCTCTCGGAATTGCACTATGTACTTGAAAGCCCTCTTCACAAACTCCATAGTGCCATCTGGTCTACGGCTGGAAGGAACGTGTTAGTTTGTAATAATCTAGAAGTCAATAATACGATAATTTATCATAAAGCTTTGTTCATGAATTGGATGATTAATATCATTTTATTGCCTTGAGTATTATTGCATTTATGGATCATTTCGAGTTCATGACTGAAATTGTGAAACTCCATAATATAGATGATATATACTCTTAAAAGGTCACTAACCAAGGTAATTAGCAGGAACACTAATTACCGCGAAAAGGTTAGTATGTGGATTAAAAGATGGTTAAGTTTTACAAACCACCTGACACGAGATGTCATTTTAATCACATAGATACATGTTCTAGGAACATGGAATTTGACAGACCCCGAATGAGACATTAAATAGAATTGTGTTCGTGTCATTAATGTTTCTCATTCAGTGTCACGTTCTAAAGTATGAGGTATTTATCGTTCCCACTAAGAAATATGTATATGTGATTGCTATCTAACGCTGTCCGTAAAAAGCAGTCATAACAGTAGCATTTCGATATGTATAGCTTAGCTGAGGAAGTGATAGTCTGCCAAGAATACTATTTGTCCCTCGT